>JACBWW010001744.1:0-11710 GCA_020086605.1 Lanius collurio
TTGTGTCTGGTGAAAAGAAGCTTATTTAAATTAAGAGAGCTAGGAAAACTGTGCCTCAGTCCAGAAGGAAGATGGGTTCCACAGAAGACCTTGAATATCCTCAAATCATCATGCAATACAGCAATGGATTTTTAATTTCAAAGGTAAGAAATATAACTCAGTCTTAGAAAGAGTATGCCTCTTTAGACAGAAATATTCAAGGATTTCTCTTTAGGTCCTGAATGTAAGTCTTTGGAGGAGGTGAAAGCACTGGTATAATGCCTGTTTTTCCAAACAGCGTATTTTTAAGGCACAAAGGTAAAATTAGTAATTCCATTCTTCTTATTGTTTACTGATGTTATTTCCTTAAGCACACAGGCATAAAATTATAGTATCCAGTGTGGTGGATGATTTTTTCCTCATTTACTACTTAGTTTTGTACTGTCCCCTGCTGCATCTCTGGCCAGCATGGTAACAGAAGGAATGCTCTTTGTGCAAATACTACTTCACCTTAAGCTCCTGAAAGGCAGAGCTGACAATAAAGAGAGCAAAATAGATAATGAAAAATCACCTTGTGAGAAAAAGAAGTGCCCAATGCTTTCCAAATTAACACTGTTAGTACTGTGTTTTTGAGAAACAATTTCAACTTTGGTTAAGCCACATTCTTACTCAGGGTAAAAGGAGCTTCATTGTACACGAATTGTAGCTCAAATGATACAGGCAGTCAGTTGAATTTATGTCTTTGTTACTGTTTCAGGAGTGTTTATATGACCAGAGTAATAGGCTAATACTTGTACAGTTGACTGTATAGCTAAAGAAGGATGGTGTTTTTTGGTTTTTTTATGCATGGTTGGCCATGTCTGTCTGAATGTTGACAGATACTGCTGGAGAAGTTACATACCTTCTCTATGGAAAGACTGGGCAGTTTTACTGGCTTGAATGAAGCAGTCCTTCTGGATGAGAGCAAACTTCCTGCTTCTAGAAGACCACTGTAGTCCTTCACATCAGTCCCTAACAACAAGGTCCATAGAATGGGATATTACCCCTATTGCAAGCCATGAGAGAGTCTCCAGGCTTCACCAAAGTATGTGTTAGACTCTTACTTAAAGGAAACAGAGAGCAAGCCCCTCACCACCCAGTCTTGCCTTTGTTCTTTCCAGGAGAATGTAAGAATGTGCTTCTAAACCAAGGAAGTGGCAGGAACATTTACACACAAAACCTGATCTCTAAATGTGGACTTTTGGAAGCCAAAAAGCATTGGCTGGTTTCATTGGAAAACTAAAAAGGAAATGCATGCATGGTATATTATATCAGTGTTTAGATAAATGACAATTTATTAATTGGACTTGTTTATATGAAATACAAGTTTCTCTGATTATATGTATATTTTTTCTAATTAAGCAGCTTGTGAAATGCAATAGGCTTTAGTGCTTTCACCTAATCCCTCAGTCCCACCTTTCCCTACCCCAGGTTATGTTCACTGCCTGTGAGTTGGGGGTGTTTGATCTTCTTCTGGAGTCAGGAAAGCCTCTGTCTTCAGATGCCATTGCTGCACATCTGGGGGCCAACACCATAGGGATGGAAAGACTGCTGGATGCCTGTGTGGGATTGAAGCTCTTGACAGTAGAGATGACACAAGGAGGAGGTAATGAAAGCAGAGAAATGGGAGTAAGCTAAAAGACAAACCTCTGATGGTTTTGAAAGTGAGGTAAGATGTGTGGGCAAAGGTGATACCAAATGTTAAGTCAGTTAATGTACCTGGAAGAAAAAGAATCACTCTTGGGATTCACTCTTCAGCTGAAAGAGAAAATGTCCGCATCATCAGAGGTATAAAGTGAAACACAGGTGCAGGGCTCTATGTCCCTAAACTTCTTTGTGCAAGAGCCTCATGTGACCTTGGCAAAGATATTCAAAGGATCTCTGCAGAGCTCGTCTCAAGAAATCTCTGGCTATGGGCAGGGTTTTAAACCTTGAAAGAAAATGCCAGAGTGGATAGGTAACAGCATGATTTAAAAACAAATTTGGTCTTATTTTTGTTTTTCACTATCATGTGAACTATTTTGTTAGATTATTGATCAGAACTGAGAGGTGATGTAAGTTTGTCCTTATGTCAGAAACATGGAGTCCACTTGGACAGAAGGGATCTCTGGCCACCAGACAGCTGGTCAGGACTAAGTAGAATCTCACAAGTTATGTCCCCTTCTCTGCCTTGAGTTGGCATGCTCCGTGTTAGGGATTTTATCTATTGCCCAATGGGTTTGGGGAGAGCAGGATCTATTCCTTTGATATGCCAGTCTTGTGGGTGAGTGATGCCACTGCAGATGCATTGGAGGGAGTGGAGATTTCTGGGAGTCCTTAAGGCATTCTTCTGTCTGCAGCAGTTCTGCCCTAGTGAACTGAGAGGGGGTAGGGGTGGCTGGCCTGCTGTTTTGGGGACTTGCCCCCCACCTGCTGATCTTGTTGATCAGAAAAAAGACTTGTCTGCAAAGACTTCTCATTTAAATAGAGAACACTGAAAGCTTCCTCTGAGAGCAGAAAACCATATGCAAACAGTAACTCTTGTAAGGCATTTATTTTGCTCTCTCATTTCTTATTTGTAAGAAATGTTTGGTGCTGGAGTTAAGCATAGGGAGATAGTGTTTACCCAGATTGAATGGAGCAACACAGATTTCAGCAGCCCTCACCCACTGTTCATTGCAGTGGAAGGATTTGGTTGTAGAAGTAATGTAGTTGTGTCTTTGGCACTACAGACATCTTCTGGTGATAAACACCAAGCTGTTCAATAGATCTGGCAAGGTGTTATATCATATGTTAGTAAATATATGTATTTTACCCTTTAGCCCTCTACAGAAACACAGAAATTTCCAACATCTACCTTACAAAATCAAGTCCAAAGTCTCAGTATCATATTATGATGTATTATTCCAACACAGTCTACTTGTGCTGGCAGTACCTGGCTGATGCTGTGAGGTAAGGAGGAATGTTGTGTGCTGTCTGTTGTTGTGCAGCATCTGTGTTGCTGCTCTGAGTGGTGTGCTTCTGGGGAAGAGCTCAATAAAGATGCTGACTGGTTCTCAGAAATTAAAAGCAACAGATAACATGGCAAATATGCGTGTTTTTTTCCCCTTGTTTTCCAATTCTCTCTCATTATAGAGATGGTCTAGAAATCATATTTATGTTTCACCTTCAGGAAAGCACTTTATCATTACAGTGGCTCTTACTGGAGGTGGCATCAATAAAGTAAATGCTGAGTAATGGTGGCTAAAGATCCTTCTGTTGCAAAGGCTTATAGGAGCAGTTTAATATGGATCTGGAGTCTCACTTGTTCCAGTCCTTGCAACTGATGACCAAACATGTTGTAGATGATGATGATGATGGTTGCACCAGTCTTGTACAGTTACTTCAGGTGTGTTCCCATAAATCACGGAATCCTAGAATGGTTTGGATTGGAAAAGGCTCTAAAGATGATCTAGTTCCAACCTTCCTACCCTGGATGCCACTCGCTAGATCAGGTTATTCAAAGTGCCATCCCAACCTTTGAAAAGAACCATTCTTGTGAAAGGGTGAGAAATATATCAGCACTCTCATATGCTTTTTAAATTGCTATTTTAGAGAAGGAAGGAACCAATATGAAAGAGCTTTTGGCATCTCATCTAAAGATCCTTTTGGAGCAATGTACAGGTAATCATTAGGCTATTTATAGAAATTTTATTCCTCTTATTTTGGAAAAAACTTATGTTTTTAGTATGGCTCAGGACAATTAAATATGTGAGAATTCCTCTCATCAGCATCATGCAATGTTTTTATTTCTCAACAATATCAATTACTGGGACACTGATATTTTGAATAAATTATATAATTTCCTAATCTGAAAAACATCACCGATCTCTGACACAGGCAATGGTAGCCGAGGGAAAAAAAATCCCTTGGATATTCTGAGAATAAGCACCATAATACATGATTGGATGTCACTAGTCTTAATTCCCTATTTAAATGCATGAATTCATAGCTGTACCCTCCTGCTGCAGTAATACTCAAGGTAAGTTTATTTGAAAAGAGGACATATTCTGTGTCAATAAAACCATTATTGTTTATGGTACAAAACAAATTATTGAGATTATTTTTAATATATAAGAAATTATTGTTTAAGCTAAAACATGTGGTAGCAGTTGTTATAAATGCGATGTCAATTAAATCAAATTAATAATTTGCGTGAGCCAAATTATTAATATAAAAACAAACAGAATTTATTTTTTATCAAATTGACAATCTTAATAAGCCACTATAAAGGAAAACAGGGCCAAGCCTAGGTTCTTGACTCTGGGTGACACATACACAGCTCTGACCACCAGCAGTTCAGAGAGGTAAGTGCACACCTTCGAGGTTCTTGAGTCCGGTTGTTATACTGTTTTTCTTGCTCCTGGCTAGGAAATCTTTTGTCCTTTTCACTTTTGATGGTCCTCTGGTCCAGTGATCAGGGGTCCATTTAGATGTTGATGTGTCCAAGGATTCTCTTTGTACTTTGGTCGATGTTTTCCAGTAACCCATCTTAGCGTTTCTGGTAAAGGACCTGTTCAGATGATGATTTTTCTGAGAAATCCTTATATGATTAAAATGAAGTGTCTTAAGCAATAGGTCCACTCATCAGCAGTGTCCAGGGAGTAACAGATCATATCTCTTACTCCTTTCAGATGGAAAAGATTTCCTAGCTGGGTAGGATGAACTCATAGTAGGTTGATGGGTCAGATAGATATCTGACTGAGGTCATTTCTTCTGGGCTTGCCTTCACTTCTTATGTTAATTTGCAACTTCCTTGAGCAAGATGTCAGGAAACTTGCCAAGGTGTACTTTGAACATAACATATTTAAACATATATACAAATTACAATCTGCTATATTTTACATTCCATATTTCACATTAATAACTTATTCTGATATACAATTTTGATTCCTTATGAATTTTGACTTATCTATAACACAGTTATATGACAGGAATCACCAGGCATATGGTAAGGAAACTTCTCTCTGTGCTGTGTCTGCATTGCTAGATCAGATGAAGAAATGCTGAAATTCATGGCTGGCCAGAACTCGGTATGGAGTATATGTGGCAGAGATGTTCTTGCTGCATTTGACCTTTCCCCTTTCACACAGATCTATGACCTGGGAGGTGAGTGTCAGAAGATCTTCTTTAAAGAGCCTCTGAACTGTCTTTTACAAGCTCTGTAGAGGAAAACAACTATATTATATGATGTGCAAAACAATGGAAAGCAGGACATATCTCAGCAATATGAGGAGCATTTTACAAATTTGGTTGGGTTAAAAACAGAAGTGTGAGAATGCTGAGAGTATTAGAAAGCTGAATGGTTTTCTCTACAATCTCATTTATGAGCGTAGTCACTCATCCCCTTGTACCTGTGGCAGCTTTAACATTTTTTCATGCCTTGCATCTTGATGCATTCTTCTAATGCTAGATTCTTTCCTTCTTCCCTTTCAATCACAGTTGTTGAGGTACTGCCTACAGCCTCTTATCCTGCAGCACCCTGCTGTCCCAGCACCGCTGAGAGCTGCCAGGATTCATGGGATGAGGCAGGCTCCCTCCTGGCCTCCCTCTCTTCTTCCTCAGAGCCTGGTTCAGTGACTGGTTTTTCATTTTTCACCTTCTAGCCCCCACAGCTGGGTCTGGCTAGGAGGGAGTGTAAGGGCTGTAAGGGCTGGGCTAACTCCCCATGCCTGGGTGCTGCAAGCCCCAGACCTCCCTGCAAAACACACAGAGCCTCTCCTGCCCCTCCTCTTCCCTCTCAGCAACACGTGGGGTGCGGATGTACATTGGCAGCTTCCTGAGGCTGAATGCACCATTGCCTATAGGATTTCATGGGCGTGTCGCTGAACAGGTTGGGTTTGTGTCAGTGCTGACCTTTTTTCACTCTCCCCCAAGGAGGCGGAGGAGCTTTGGCCCGTGAGTGTGTTTCTTTGTATCCAAATTCTACAGTCACAATTTATGACCTGCCCAAAGTTGTACGAGTGGCCAAAGAACAATTTGTTTCCCCTGAGGAGCGTCAGATCGCTTTCCATGAAGGTAGGTGTGGACAGTGGTGTGGTGGTGTCACAGCTGATGCTCCGGAGCCCTGGCTCTGCTCAGAGGTGTTATACTGGAGGCTCAGTCTCCAGCTGCCCCTTATGGGGCCAGTGTCTCAGGCTGCAGCCTCCCCAGCCTAGGTCTGCAGCTGTCTCAGTTGTCCATCAGAGCTATCAGAGATGCAACTCAGTTATTCAGCAATAGAAGTTCTTTATTCTTGAAGAGAACTATTAATTTCTTCAGAGCAAGGTACATTGGAAATTAAAAAAGTTTCCTGCAATTTTGACATCTGCTGTGCTTTTTTATAAATTTTCTTATCACTCCCCTTTTCTCCTATGCAAACCTCCTGGCAGATGTGAGGGATGCCAGGCATGCTCCGGTTTTCCTTCTCTGGTCATGACTGATTGACTTGCAAGTCCTAAGATATTTTAGACCATTGGAAAATGGGTGAGCAAGATCAAGTTCCTCTTGCCCAGGCCACTGATCCTGAGTAGTCTTTGTACCATCTATGAGGAAAATGATTATGGGGAGATCTCATTTTAATGTTTACAAAGTGGTGGAATTGCTTAATAGTGCTCAAAACTCAGAGAACAGAAGTCCTCAGGAGAAAAGGGAGTGTATAACAATGAAGATGCAACAAAATGGGAGAAGAAATGACACAGTAAAATGCTGACAGAAAAATCTAAATGCAGTACACTGGATGCTAAACAAAAGGCATGACAACGCTAGTGCTAGGAGATGAGAGATGTGCATGTTTACCTACGGATTTATGAAATAACTCCATGATTACCAAAGATCTTTTAACATTTTCTTAGATAAGGCGATATTCTTTTGTTCTTTTTCATGACAGAAACCATGTGAATCTATCTCCTTAATGCTTTATGAATCTGAATTTCAGTCATTGGAGAAAGCCTAAGCTCAAATGCATTCCTGTGCATCAAAGACTATTTCAGGACAAGCCGCTGCCTTTAAATATTTTAGATCTTCTTGAGATTGAACAAGAGCAAAATCCCTATCCAGTGCAATATAGGACTTTTATCTGGTAATTCCATTGCTGTATGATGTATGTGAAGAACATGGCAAGCCTAGAACTGAACTGAAAATATTAGCATAACTCAGTTCTCAGTGTTGTGGGGATATAATGTTGTATAATGCATGTATTCTTGCTTTACAGGAGACTTCTTTAACAATTCAATTCCTGAAGCTCAACTGTATATTTTATCCAAGATACTGCACGATTGGGATGATGAAAAATGCAAACAACTGCTGGCAAAAGTCTACAAAGCTTGCAAACCTGGTAGGTGTGAGCTCTTGAACAGCAGAGAGTGTCTCACTCATCAGTAATGTGAAGCACACCAGTCTTGATGCTTAGTTTGGGTGGCAGAGTTTCAGTGGGGGAGTTTTTTGGTTCAGTCCTTTGCTTTCCTGAGCCAGCCATGTGCAGCTGAGACAAACAGCACCTGGTCTAAGATCTCTTTGTCTGGCTTCCAGTTTTTGTCTCCATCTCTGCAGGGACTCCTCTTTCAAGGCATAAAGTGTAAGGACTGAGAATTTTAGGTATTGTTTAGATATGTGTGGACATTATAGTAAAATATCCTATTAAGCATCCCAATGAACCCTTGGAGTTTCAAAAGCACTGCCTACAGAATTAGCTTCTGAGCAAAGTCAGTAAAGTCCTGTGAATTTCAGCTTGGGAAAATGGGAAATTTCCATCCCAGGACAGCACACCTTTAGACCTTGGACATCAATTTCTACATAACCAAGCAGAGACATGCTCTGATGCTTTGGCTCTTTTATTGTCTTCTGTGATGCTGAAATATGACTTAATGTAGAGGCTGCTTCTTCCTGAAAGTAAAGGGTAGGATCTGTCCTAGTAACAGCTCAAAAATAGCTCATCTTTTCATTGCTCAGGGTGTGTTTTCTTTCCCTTCACTCCACCAGGTGGTGGAGTGCTGCTGGTTGAATCGCTTCTGAATGAAGATAAAAGTGGGCCTGTAGAAACCCAACTGTATTCAATGAATATGTTGGTCCAGACAGAAGGGAAGGAGCGAACAGCAGCAGAGTACAGCAAGCTCCTGGAGGCAGCTGGCTTTGGAGTGATTCAAGTCAAGAAGACTGGAAAACTCTATGATGCTGTTTTAGGAAGGAAATAGTAGTATGTGTTTTATGTATGTAACAAGACAGAAAAAGTGGAGAAATGTACTATTCTCTTCTTAGGGGAAAATTATTAACTTAGCTTTTAGTTAAGGCTGCCAACGTTTTTGTAGGCTGATACATCGTCAGAAGAATTACTAATAACAGATCTTGAACATGCATGTATTGCAAATGTGGCAGCCTGGCTAGGCTTGCCTTTGGATCTGGGAGGGAAAGAAACAATCCACAAAAGAAATGTGTAGTGGGCCTGCTTCAGCTTGTATCAGTCTGATTTTAACCAAAAGCAGAGCTGAATTTCGACTTTTAAGTCCTGCAAAATAAAACAAATCCCTGAACTGAGCTCTCTTGCCTGCATTTTTATTCTTGAGATATTGATATAACAAAACATAGATGAAATTATATCACTTTGTGGTCTTTTCAGAGTTCCAGGAGAAATTTTGTCTGAGCCTTGAGGAGTTTTGCATGAAAAAAATATTAATTTATTATTTCCTCTAGACTTTGATTTAAATTATGAAAGAGTGTTGCACCTTAGTGACTGGTTGAAGCCCAGGGATTCTTATTACAGAACAGGTACGAAGACAATGCAGCCAAGTCATTCTTTTAGGCACTTGGGTAGTCCTTTACTTCATGCCTGTTGCCATTTCTTTAAATCATTTGACCAAACACGGTCTGCCATTTCCCACCCAGTTCTTTGAAACAAAATAACACATTACTGAATTGATAATTCAATTTGGAAAAGGTGCTACAAAGTCACTCTGCACTTGTTTCTTGAACAGTAATTGGATATTCCCATTAAGCTGGATACTAGAGAAGCTTGAGATAGTTTACTCAGTACCAATCTTGAGCCTCGGGCCAACTCGCACGATTGGAATGTTGGGTTTCAGGGAGTTGTTTGGCTTTTTTTCTAAATAATAAACAGTGTGAAGAGAACTTGAAACAAGTGCTTTGCTGCATGCAGGCAAATGAAAACCCTGTTTTGTTGCAGTGAGCCATAGCCCTAGCCAGGGTGTCCTGGCATCTGGTTTGGGGCATCCATATTTCTAGCTTGGATATTGTGGGGACTGGAGAAAGGGGGATCTTGGAGGATATGAGAACTAGAAGGAGATGCACAGAAGCTGGAGGGGGGAGCATGGGAGCCGGGAGGAGGACACTCAGGGGTGGGATTTCTGGTGGGTGGAATATGTGAGAATATGGGTGGGGTTTTGAAAGGATAGGGACTTTGCAGAAGGGGAGGGTCTTGATGTCTCGGGGAGGGGTGGAGAGGCAAGGGGGAGGGTGAGGGGAGGAGCTTTGCAAAATGACAGGAAATTGGATGTGAGAAGGACTTGAACTGGAGACCGACGGTGCTTGTCCCAAAATGGCAGGTGCAGCTGTTGGGCTGGCAACACCATTTTGTGCATTGACAAAGGGGTTAAAGGACGAGGGAGTATAGGATGGTGGGGCCTTCCGCTGGCCTGCTCTAGAGAACCCTTGAGGCATCGTGGACTTGTCCACAGGTTGTCTTGAACTCTGTGTGCTTCTATGAGTGTATGATTTTTTTCCCCCCAAATTATCCACAGTTCTCCCTTCTAATGCTTTAGCCCTTCAGAAAAGCCTTATTGCAGACTGTCTCTGGTGTAAGGGACGGGCAACATTTTGAAAGAAGTTTTCCCAAGGTTATGGAGAATGCTCTGTACTGAAGTCAGGGGTGCTTTCTGGAGGTCTGTAAGGAAGGCCTGCAACAAATGGCTTGATAAAATAACTGTTTTAACAAGAAAGAAGAGGGATATAGATAGCAAGTAAATCTTGATGTGATTTCAGATGCTAGGCACCTATGTCTATGCAGCATTGGATGGAGCCCTGTTGGATTTTCCTACGGTATGTTGTACAGACACTGTCCATGGAAGGAAGTGCCTCATTTTGGGTTGTTTGGGTTATTATTTCATTTCAAGGAAAAGGCCATTCTCACAAGAACTAGTTGCTGCTTTGTTAAAGGCAAGGCCGTGCAGATGGTGGAATCGCTGGCACTGAGTGGGAGCCCCTCCTGCAGCTGAGGGACATTTTTGGCACAGGCCTGAGACCACCCTGGACATGCAGCATGGCAGCTGCCATGGGGGGCACTGACTCCTGGATGTACGAAAAGCTCCTGCTTAGGATCAGTGCATTGCACCCCATGGTCCACGTGAAGCTTACTTTTCCCAAATAATTTATGGGTTACAGATTACCTTATTAGCACATGAGTCTCTCAGACCCTAAGAACAAGGCCCAGCAGAACAGGTGTGCCCTGTCCAAGACACTGCCTCCCTGAGCACAATGTCTTCTGCAAGGCTGCCAGTAGACCAGCCTTTTCAAAAGAACATGCAGCTTCTGAAAGGGTGTAGTATACATGTCCAAGCTTGCTAAAAGCTATTTCATTGTTACAAGGTGAAACAGATCTCTTAAAATAGGAAATATGTCTTTATGCTACATGTTAGTGCAATCAGGCTGTCAAGAGCTGACTTAAAGCACATAAAACTTATTGGTTTTTCCAAAATCTCTGTATGAGATTTGAGAATGACTTAAGACTCAAATTGTTAGGATACATATTATGTCTCTATTCTATGGTGTATCTTGTACCTTTAAAACAGGTAATACTTTTTTTAAATGGAATAGTCTTCAACCCATAGACCTTCTGTGTGATAAATGAAGCAGTGCCTGTGTTTGTTATGTGTTGCTGGCTTTTTTTCAGCATTTATAGTACAAAAGGAAGACTGCAGTTCCAGGCTGTGATAGGAATGCTAAGGTGTGGCATAGTGGCACAAAAATGTTCACCTCTCAATGCTTATTAAAAATATTTAAAAATTAAAAATGGTGTCTTGTTAAATGCAAGCTGCACAGATTCTGGGCCACGTTTTCCAGAATGAGGAGTTGTAAATTTTTCTGCAGTTTGGAATTTGCTCTGACTTTTGTGTGTTTAGGCCTAGTATTTTGGTAACACAGGACACCCTGTAGTATTAGAAGCTGGGAAACAGATACTGTTTCTGATCTGTATATTGTAGAACATTTTGAATGCTAAGGATATTTAGAAATCCACAGTCTGAGGGTGCCTTAATTTTGAGACAGATGGTTAGGGGCCTTTCAGCCGCACAGACAGAGGCAAGAGACAAAAGTTTTAATAAATCACATCTAGGTACAAAAGCTGGCAAACAGGCAATGAGAAGCACAGTGACAAACATTAGAACTTCCTGTCCCCTTAGTGGAGGACGACTGGAGGATGCCCAAAAAGCCATGAAGTTCAGCCAGATATTTTTAGCTGAGAAGAAGAGTGATAACAAAATGATCAAAGGGCTTATGTGAGTGAGTGGGAAGTTAAAGTGAAGTTAAAGTTATGTGAGTGGGAAGTTGAAGTGGGCTTGTGGTAATTACTCTGGGACTTGTGGAAAATTTGGAGTATTTAGAGAAAGGGCCAAAGACAGGAAAATGGAGGAATCAAGGTGGGTAGGGAAGGAACCAGCCTAGTGAAATAGAGAAAAGATGAGGTAGA
>JACBWW010001745.1:965-11709 GCA_020086605.1 Lanius collurio
TGGGAATGGGTCCCAGAATTCCCATATAGGGACAGATCCCAGCATTCCCACAGGGGAATGGGTCCCAGGATCCCTGTCCAGGTACCAACACCTCCGTATGGGAATGGGTACCAGGATCCCCACATGGGAATGGGTCCCACAGTCCTCAAGCAGGGACAGGGATCAGCATTTCCATACAGGAGTGGGTCCCAAAATCCCCACAGAGGTCCCACCATCTCCACATGGGAGTGGGTCCCAGCATTCCAACAGAGGGACAGGTCCCAGGATTCCCACATGGGGATGGGGCCCAGCATCCCAGGCAGACACCACCCAGCCAGGTCTGGCCTCCGGCCCCACCATCCCAAACCCCACAACCCAACAGAGCAGGAGGAAAATGGGAGCAGGGACAGCTCCATCCCAGGGGAACGTGATCCCAGGGCACCGGGATCCCCTGGCAGCCACCAGCAGGAGAAGCTGCTCCTTTCCCCCCACCCTCAGCTCGCTCCTCAAGGGAGATGTTCCAGGTCCAGGCCTCAGTGAAGGGCAGGGAAGGTCCTCTCCCTGCAGTGACCATCCCTCCTTCCTCAAATTCTCCGCTCCACGAGCTGCAGGATCCCCCTTGTGCTTGGGACAGCACAGCCTGCTCTGAAAGCGGCAGGGAAAGCTTCAGAACAGAAACCACGGCAGCTCCCACAGCCCAGGGGGGAAGGAAACCCCCCAAAGTTCTGATTTCACAGCGGGAAGGTTTCCCCGTGGGTTCCGTGGCTGGGGTGATCCCACTGGGAAGGGAGGGAAGGGCTGATCCCATCGGGAAGGGCTGATCCCATCGGGAAGGGCTGATCCCACTGGGAAGGGCTGATCCCATCGGGAGGGAGCGTTGTCCCAAAAGCAAACAAAGCCAAGTCCTGAGCCTCAAACACCAGCTGGCCCCTCATTCCCAAGTCCACCCAGGTCCACCTTCAGGGACACAGGGATGTCCCTGTGAGGGACAATGTCCATCCCTGCCCACCCAGCCGTGCCACAGCCAACGGATTCCCTCTCCTTCCTCCTCCTGGCTGGGTGTTGAGGAGCTCTCGCCATGGAAAACAAAGGGGTTCAGGATGCTCCAAAATCCAGGACCTGTTCCCAGCTGGGTTCTCTTCCTTGGCAAACACTTCCCTACACCAGGAAAATGTGTCCCTGCACGTCCCTGTGGCCGCCACCCCCAGCGCCGTCACCCAGCCCTGCTCTTCCCCCCTGGATTTCCCCTCCGGGTGTTTTCTTTCCTCTTTCTCACACCAGCTCTGAGCTGTGCCAGGCAAGCCCTGGCTCCCAAAAACTCGGGGCAAGGAGAGCCCAAATCCACGGCCGGTGCTGGATCCTGGCTCTCCTCCTCACCCCAGAGCTCACTCTACTCCTCACTCAGCTTCAACCCTTGCCAAAGGGAAGAAAATAATGAAAAATCACCAAACCCCTTTTGGGACTTTTCTGCAGGGAAGTGCAAAGCCTGAGCAGGCGAGCGTGACCCCCGTGCCCTGCTGCCCGCTGGAGGAACAGTGGGTTTTTCCTCCGGAACACCCCGGGTCAAACAAAGCAGCAGCAAAATCCCCCTGATCCTCGGGATTTGGCTGTTTTCCTTCACCCGCTGCCCCATCCTCACCCTGGGTGGGGAGAAGGACCCGTCCCCACAGGACAAATCCCACTGAGGCACCGGGGAAGCTCAGATTTGGGGTTTTCCTAATTAGGAACGGCCAGAGGCGAGCAGGAAGCACCGACGCCGCTCCGGCCCCGAAAGCAGAAGGAACCCAATTAACTTCTCGCTGCCCTTTCAGTTTAAGTCAGAACTGAGGTTGGGATGTGTTTGGAGAGCCACGAGGTTGGGTTTCAGATCGGTTGGGGGGGGTTCAGAGCTTGTCCCATTCCCCAGATGGGCTCGGGGAGCCCAACCCCAAAGCTGTGACCCCGGCAGAGGACGGGAAGCGCTGGGAGAACGCTGGGAGAACGCTGGGATAACTCTGGGATAACACACGAGCTGAGGCTGCTGGGTTTGGGGTGGTTTTTTTTCCTCTCCTCTAATTGCTGCTGCTATTTTCGCAGAGCCAGACATTTCCTTGACGATTTGCGAGGCCTATAAATGTTTGATGTCCCTTTCCCTCCACGCTCAGGCAGCAACTTCTGCTGGGGTTTGGCGGAAGAAACACCCGGATTGGAGCAGCCGGGTGGGACAGCGGCTGCAGGGGGAGGATCCAGCCCCGGATCCACATGGAAAGGCCCCATCACACCCCTCTTCTCCTGTCCTCTCCTCCCCCCCGTTCCTAGAAGGAGATCCCACTGCCCGGCCTCCGTGCAATATGGCTTTGTGCTGCAGGAACCTAAATATAGAGCCCAAACCCTCCGGGGGCTTTGCTGCGCTCCGAGGTATTTTTAGCTGCAGGCAAACTCCGGCTGCAGCGTTGGGAGCAGCTGGAATCGCGCCGAGGAGGGATCCAGCAGCAGGGAAGGGGTTTTGGGGTGACGCCCCCGGCCCGGGTCAGCCCCGATCCCGCCGGTCCCTGCACCAGGTGTGGAAACCTCGCCTGCGGCGGGGGCTGGGGCGGATTTGGGATGAAATGGTCCCTCCTTCCCAATCCTCGGTGTCCAGCCCGGCTCCTCTCCCATCCCTGCTCCGCACATCCCGATTGAACCGAGTCCACCAGGGAAAACTCCGGCTGGAGCGAGGGAAGGAGGCGGGAGAGGATGGGGAGGCCCCGGGCCAGCAGCCGCTTCCCAATCCGGGGATGCAGGCAGGGCTGGGAGCGGGCTGGGAGCTGGCTCTGCACCCCAATCCCCTTCCCTGGGCTGGAATCCCGGGCAGCACCAGCAGCTGCCTGGGATGGGTCTGGGAATGTTGTCATCCAGGGGTTCCAGCACTGGGGTCACAGACTCAGCCTTTAAAGCTGGAGCTGGAGAGAGCAGTCGGGAATGGTGGAGTTGGATCAGAAGGAAAATCAGCAGGAAAATCCCCTCATTCGGGTTCTTGGGACTCTCTTGCAGCCAGGATGATCCCAGCCAGACCCTCGGCCTCACCCCAGGCCGGTGGCACCAGCAGCCAAAAAGCTCCTTGGAAGAAAAAAAAAATCACAAACCCCTCCAGAAATAAAGGATTTTTACCAAATCTTGGTCAGAGCCTGCACAGAGAGCCCGTGGGAATGCTCCTCCCAGATCCCCTTCCCGGCCCAATTCCCAGGTGCTCCAGGGCTGGAAGGAGCTCCCTGAGCAACCCCAAAAAGTCTCCGTTCAGCCCCAAACTCCTGCGGTGAGTGGGGGACAGGAGCTGCTGCTCCCTGCAGCCCCAGCCACTCCCTGCTCCCGGAATTCCCATTTCCTCTTGGATCGGGGCTGGTGTCCCCACGGACACAGGGATGGGACAATGCCCATCCCTGCCCGTGCCACATCCAGCGGTTCCCCCTCTCCTTCCTCCTGGGCACTGAGGGGCTCTCGCCACGGGAAACGAAGGCACTGAGGGTGCTCCGAGCGCAGGAGCTGCCCCCGCCCCACCCACAGACCCCGCCAGCTCCACTCCTGGGGGCTTCAGGGACACCCGTGGGACATTTGGGGACACATTGCCAGGCCCAGCCCCGCGAAGGAGGGGCAGGGATTAATTAATCCCAATTAAAGGCAGGAGGGCAAAGAGGGAGAACAGGCTGGGCCACCCCAATTCCAGCCCCGGTAACAGCCCCAAAAGCCAGGGGGTCCTGCCCAGCCCTGAGCCCCTCAAGGCTGCAGGAAATGTCCCAGGGCCACGGGGCGATGGCGGGACCCGGGGGACCCATCCCAGCCCGAACCAGTTCATTACTGGTGTAGGGGGACAAAGAGCTCCCCGCAGCTCCAGGGAGAACAAGGCCGAGGGATTCCGTGGATCCGGGATTTTGGAGCCGGGATTTTGGAGCCGGGATTTTGGAGCCGGGCTGTCCCAGTGGGACGCAATTCCCACATCCCAGAGCAGGCTGGGGCGATGAGGAGGCCCCGTGACCGATTAACCCCGCCCAGGATCCCAGTTCATCCCATTTCATCCCAGTTTCCTGCCCTGGAGTCCCTGCTGGATGCCCAAACCCCCAGTACCCCCATCAGCACTCTCCCTAATTAACACCGGGGTAATTAACGGGCAATTAACGCCGGGGTAATCAACGCCGGGACCCCCCAGCTTTGCACGGGGTGTTGGTAACGATCCTCTGACAGAGGTGACACAGAGGGCACCGACCTGCGGCCACCGGGGGCTAATTAGAGCTTAATTAGCGCTCATCAGAGCCCCCAGACACAGCCCGGGCTGGGGGGCACCGAGCTGGGCAGGAAATTGGACTTATTAAATTTTAATCGTTATGAAATTGGGGTTATTAAATCCTGGATTAATTCAGGAGGAGGAGGAGGTGACAAAGGCAGTGGTGACACCAAAGAGCCCCCAAGTCCCGGGGCCCTCACCCAAAAAAGGACCCTCGCCTTCGGAGCCGCCTCCAGGGGGGTCCTGGCGGCCCAAAATCGCCCCCGGTCCATCCGCAAATCCCCGGCAGCTCCGGGATTTCGCACTGGGATGGAGGCCGGGCTTTGGAGCAGCCCCGGCTCCCCCAGGCGCTGCCCCAGCTCCGAGCCCCGATCCCGGCTGCGGGAGATTCCCACAAGTCCCTCCCAGAGCCCGAGGGAGAGGGGAAAGGGAAATCCAGCTGGTGCCATGTCCCCAAAATCCTCCAAAATGTGGGGGGAAACGGCATTATCCTGTTTTTTTCTGGGTGATCTTCATGGGGAGCCTGAGAGGCTCCCCAGGGACCCAACGGCCGTTCCCAGCACCTGGAAAAGTTGTGAGGAGTCCAAACTGGCCTTAAAAAAGCCGGGAACGGTGGATTAACGTCAAGTTTGGGGAAGCAAAGCTCCCTGTGTGCTCCTGGAGCTGCTGCCTCTGCAGGGAAAACTTCTCGGGGAGGGACACGAACACAGGGGCTCTGTGTTCCCTTCCAGCTTGACTTGCAAAAATGAGAAATAAATAAGAGTTTTTTTCTCTTTAAAATGCCCGCTTTGGCCCCAAACTCCCACTCCCTTCCCCCAAAATGCAGCCCTGTGTCGGATTTTTGACATTTGCTGCCTGAGCATCCCCTCCAACCCCCCCAAAACCTCACCAGGCCCCCCCTTCCCTCGGCAGCTCCTGAAGCAGCTCCATCCCCTCCTCCTCCTCCTCCAGAAAACCGCATTTTTTGGCTAACAAACTATTTTGCCAACAAGTTGTGCTCCGTGCTGCCTGGAAAATGAGGTTTTCCCCCGGCTTTCTCTGGCTTTTCCCAGCTTTTCCCTGGCTCCAGCCTCCTCCTCCCCACTCCAGGTCTCACTTTGGGGGGATTTGTGCTCAGGCTCCCCCACATCGAGGTTCCCCCCTTTTTTTCCCTAAAACAATCCCTGTTTCTCCCCCAGCCGGGGCAGGAGCAGCAGCCCCGAGGTTGCTGCTGTTATTTTTATCTCGAAGTAAAGAGTTTGAGCCGTGGCCAAGCTGCTCCGAGGGAGGAGAGGCCGCCGAGATGTCAACACAGGCGGCCCCCGGCGTGGGCAGGGCAGGGGGAACGTCCCGGCCCATCCCCATCCAGCCTGGGCAGCGCTGGGATCGCCCGCTCTGGGGTGCCCAGTCGGGAAAGGAGGTTTGGGCCCCCCCAGATCGGTGCTGTCCCCTCCGAGCAGAGCCACGCTTGGGTTCAACACTGAACCAGCCCCAGAATTTGCCTTTTTGAGACGATTTTAACAAAAAACCTTGGAACGAGCAGCTCTGAGAACGCCGTCACCTTTGCACAGCTGCAAGGAGCATCCCACGGGATGTCCAATCCCATTCCTTCCCGAGCACAGCAAGGCCCCAAAACAGGGTTTGGGGGGCAGGGGCTGCACCCCAGGAGCCGCCCCTGCCTGGATCTGGCCTCGTCCTTCCCTCCCACCTGGAATTCCAGCAGCTCCCGTCCTGCAGCTGCTCCGGAGGTCACCGAGACGCTCGGGAGCTCTGCACGAGGATCTCGGCGTAAATGTCAAATTAATTAATGGGGAGAGGGGGAGGAGTGGCCGCCAAAAGCTCCGTGTTCCACCTCGGCGCCCCCCGGAGCCGGGAGGCACCGCTGGACGCTCCCCATGGGAAATGGAACAGGGAGCGGCACAAAACGAGCGGGGAAAAGTGGGAATGGCACAAAATGGGGATGGAAAAGCCGGGAAAGGCTCCGCTCCTCCCTCCACAGCCGAGCGGGGGCCCCGGAGCCGGGCAGGGCCCAGCGGCCGCTGCCGGGGCCGAGGTGACCCCGAGCCGGGGCTCGGCCCCCTCCTGCCCGCCAGGGGCTCGGTGCCGTCCCCGGCTCCGGAGCAGAAATCCCGAGCCAAAGGAGCCTCGGGCTGGGCAGGGAGGATGAGGAGGGAGGTCCTGGAGGATGCCAGGGACCACCGCATCTCCAGCCAAGGCTGCTCCGAGGAGAGGCCCAGACACGTTTGGAGGGGGGTTCTGCCCCCAAATCCCGGCTCCCCATCTCCCGAGCACCGAGGGGCGCCGGGGCTGGGCCTCCAGCAGCAAAAACCCACCCGGAGGCGGGCAGGAGGCGAGGGTGTGCCCGGCGCCAGCTCCTGGGGAGCCGGGAGGGACGGGGACACGGGGACAGGGACACGGGGATGGGGACACGGGGACAGGGACACGAGGACAGGGACTCGGGGACAGGGGACAGCATCAACCGGAGCTCTGTTAGAGCCTCTGGAGGCTCGGGACGGGATCGGTTCCCGGTTCCCAGAGCCCCGCCGGGCCCGGCAGGGTTTGGTACCCGCCTCACGTCCCCGGGACCGGCATTCCCCAGCCCCCGGCGCCGTCTCCCGGGGCTGCCGCGCGTCTCCCGAGGGAAAAGGAGCCCTGGGGACACTCGGGGACTTCGCTGCCACCACTCCCACGCCACGCATAGGCCGGGGTACGAGGTGACAGAGAACCCCGAGCCCCTGGGGATCCATTCCTTTATTTATTGATGGATTTTCCCCCCTCGGTTTCTCCATGAAAGAGGAAGGAGCTGGGGCTGAGCACGGCTGGATGGGAGAGCTGGGCTGTCCCTACAAACGGGGCTGGGTTGAGCTCCAATCCAGCCCTGGGGGCCGGGCGGAGCCCTGCAAACCCATCACACCAAACCCCAGAGCACCCCCAAACCTGAGGGGAGCCCCCTCCCCTCACGGCCCCGATACCAGGCTGGAAACCAGGGAGCAGCCGAGGAAATGCTGGAAAACTTCGCGGGAATGAGGGTGTCCTGGAACGGCCAGGTCTGCTGGGAGCCCACAGGAGCTGTGGGGATGCTGAACTTCCCAAATCCCTGCAGGGCTGGAGGTGCTTCACCCCAAACCTCTGCAGGGCCCGCAGGAATCTCTGTGTTCCTCATTATCGCTCTGGGATGAGCCGAGGGAGGATCCGGAGGGGCTGCAGGGGGCCAGGGATGCCCCTCCCCAGGAAACCCAGAGCATCTCCCCACACCCTGCACAGGGACGTGCCGGCCCCAGAGCAGCGCCAGGGAGCTATGAAAGGTCAGGGTCAATCAACGCTCTCGGTAATTAAGGTGATGAGTTGATCCCTAAGCTGGGCTCCGACAGCAGCCGGAGCCACAACGAAACGTCCTGACCCCACAGCTGGGGACCCCAGAGGGGGGGTGGCACTCAGGGCTGGCCGCGCCCACCCGCCCTGCACAACCCACGGCCTGATTAAAGCTCATCAACCCCACTAATTACTGTGCCTGTCCTGCCCCTGTCCCCAGCGGTCCCCGGATGCCACTCGGCTGCCAGCGCCCCGCTCTGCCTGCCCGCAGGAGGAGGAGGAGGAGGAAGCGGCGATTCCCCAGCCCGTGTGTGTGGCCTGGGGGTGGGGAGGAGCCGCCAGCATTGCCAGGAGCACGGAAAGGAGCCGGCCCGGGAATCCCGGCAGGGCAGGAGCTCATCCCTGCCCCGGGACGGAGCCGGGCTCTCCCTCGTCCCCTCTGCACAGGGAAGGGGCAGGGCCAGGGATGGGCAGGGTGAGCTCAGGGGCCTCGGGGAACCGCTGCCAACCCCAAACCTGCTCACGGGCCTCGGGGAACCGCAGCCAACCCCAAAGCTGCTCAGGGGCCTCGGGGAACCGCAGCCAACCCCAAACCTGCCCACGGCCCTGCTGGGAAAACCCCTCTGCCACAGAGGGCTCTCGCCACGAGAAGCAGCTCCTGCCCCTCAGCACTCCCACGGCGGCACACAAAGGGTTACAGGGACCGATCCCGAGGGGATCCATCCCAGCTTCCCCCAAACCGGGCCCGGAGGGGTCACAGAGAGCGGGAGATCAAAGGGAAGCCCCGAGTGACACCAGAGAGGTGTCACAGCAATGCTCCAGCCATGCCAGGGCCCTTCCCTGTCCCCATCCTTATCCCTGTCCCTCTGTGCCCCCCAGGATGGGGACAGGGACTCATCCCAGGGACTCATCCCAGGGACCCCACGGGCTTGGTGCCAGCGGGGCTGGAGTTTCTCATCCTCAGAGCAGCCAAGAACTCTCTGGGTGCTGCTCCAGGGATGAGCTCCCTGGCAGGGCCCAGGATCCGGCACTGGGGGGACAGGAACCCCCAAATCCGTCCCCATCCCATGGTCATGGATGTGCCCGAGGTGGGCCAAGTCAGCGCCTCCCACCCCGGTGACCCAAGGGAGGAGCTGGGTCCGTCCAAGGAGAACGAAGGATTTAAATCTTCAGGGAAGAGAGGGGGACAGGAGAGGCCTTGAGCCCATCCAGGTGGAGGCAGCGGCTCCTGCAGCCCTCAGGATCATCCCACACCCCACATCCCACATCCCCCACCCCCCATCCCACACCCCACATCCCCTCCCCAGCCAGCACTGAACAACCCCACGGCCTCTCTCAAACGGCTTTAACACCCTCAGGAAATGCCAACAACCTCATCCAGCAACCCCAGTTCCCCAAAAAGAAGGAGAAAAGCTCATCTGGGGAGGATGAGCCCCCCAGAGCCGACCCCACACTGCCACGGGGGTGGGGGCACCGGCACAGCCACACTCACCCCTCACCACGGGGGTGGAGGGGGGCTCCTGGCAGAGCAGGGACTTCCCGGGATCCGTGGCAAAGGGAATTTTGGGCTGAACCAGGTGCCCTTGGATCTGTGCAGGTTCACCAGAGGCGTTGGAGGAGCCCCTCGTGTCCCTCAGGGCCACTGGGAGGGCTGGGAGCCCCCCCTCGGGCAGGAGTGGGGGGCCAGCCTGGGGCACCCCCAAACAGACCCCGGCAGGAGCTCTGGGAGATTCCCTGCAGCAGCCAGGCCCTGGGGCTCCGTCCCCTTGAAGAGAGGAGGAGGAGGAGCAGGGGCAGCCTTCCTCCCCACTGCGCTCTCCCATTGCTCCCGGGCTGGGGGGGGGAAAGCATCTTCTGCCTCCTTCCTGGAGAGCATCCCCCAAAAAGCAGCACCCCGGTCCCACAAAGCTCCAACACCGGCTCGGGGCAGGGTGCAGGCAGGGCTGGGAGGTTCCCACAGACCCCAGGATCCCACAGACCCCAGGATCTCATGGACGCCAGGATCCCACGGACACCAGGATCCCATGGACACCACAGACCCTAAGATCCCACAGACCCCAGGATCCCACGGTCCCCAGGATCCCATTGACACCAGGATCCCACTGACACCAGGATCCCACTGACACCACAGACCCCAGGATCCCACGGACCCCAGAGACCCCAGGATCCCACGGACTCCAGGATCCCACGGACACCACAGACCCCAGGATCCCATGTACCCCAGGATCCCACTGACACCAGGATCCCAGGATCCCACGGAGCCTAGGATCCCATGGATCCCAGGATCCCACGGACACCACAGACCCCAGGATCCCACAGACTCCAGGATCCCACGGACTCCAGGATCCCACGGACTCCAGGATCCCACGGACACCACAGACCCCAGGATCCCACAGACTCCAGGATCCCACAGACTCCAGGATCCCACAGACTCCAGGATCCCACGGACACCACAGACACCAGGATCCCACAGACCCCAGGATCCCACAGACCCCAGGATCCCACGGACCCCGGGATCCCACGGACCCCGGGATCCCACAGACCCCGGGATGCTCTCCCAGGCGGAGCTGCCGGTGGGGAGCAGCAGTTTCGGAAGTGCCGGCGGCCGCCCAGCCCCTTCTCCTCCGGCCCCACGGAGCGGGAGCAGCGGGCGCTGCCCGGGCTGCATCAGCGCCCTCCGCCCCACCGGGGGCCGGGGATGCCGGAGGGGAGCGGGAATGGGGAGGGGGAGGCGGATGGGGGGGAGTTTCTGCTGCCCCCGAGCAGCAGCAGCAGCAGAAGGGGGGGTTCCTCCCTCTCCGCCCCTCGGGGTGATTTTCGAGGCGTGTTTCCCTACGACCTTCAAACGGCGGCTGCCCGCAGCCCCCTCCCCACGCCCCCCACCCTGCCCGGCACCGCCCGGGGGTGGCAGGGGAGGGGACACCGGCGGGGACAGCGGCTGCGGGGCTCGGGGAGGTTCTGCGGGCACCGAGGGGGGGAGCGGAGCCCCTCGGGAGCTGGGGGAGAGGGGTGCGGGTGCCGGAGCGCCCCGGGGGGGTCCCGGTCCCCGCCGGCTGCCACTGCCAGACCCCGCACGGTGCCGGTCCCACCCCGGTTCCGCTGCCGGCCCCACGCCCCCCGCCCGCTGCGGGTGCCCCCCGCCCGCTGCCGATCCAGTGGCGGTACCGAGGCCGTTCCAGACCGGTGCCACTGCCCGGGTCCAGCCCGTGCACGACGCCGGTGCCACCCACACACCCC
>JACBWW010001747.1:0-11698 GCA_020086605.1 Lanius collurio
GTGTGCAGGAAAGAATGGGAAGAAAACAAACAGTCAGAAGGTATCAAAGAAGAATATCCCTCCCAATAGCCCATTAGGAGAAATGCTAGATAATTGGGAAAAGGATAGAATGTTAAGGGAATTAGATAAAATAAAGATGATTAAATACAGTACAGAGATCTGGCCCAAAGAGATCCTACAAGAGGGACCGGTTTATTGGCCATGGTATGGCTCCAAAGAAAAATGGCTTTGTGCAGCCTTAAGTAAGCATGTAAATTTAAGAGCAAATCCAGATGAAGAGGAAGTGCGATATGCAGCATGTTGGCTAAGCAATGGTATTTGGGATACAAAGATAAGAGTTTATAAGATGAGTAAAGAAGGTGAAAAAGAAGGAAATGTAAGTAAAGATAAAAATGAAAAACTAGAAAAAAGATGGGATCCTTTAGATCATCTCCCACCTCCATCTCCTCCGATTGCACCAGTGGTGCATTACCCAATACCCCCTTCCTCACAACCTATACCTCTCCCACCTCCACCTATCCCCCTTTCCGCTCCCCCAGTCCCTCAGTCTTCCTCTCTAAGTACCCCACCTGTATACCAAAGTCCCGCAATGCCCTCAACCCCTCAACAACTTACTCCTAGAGGACAATCCTCTGAACCCCACACTTCTTCTACCCCTTCTGGAACAACTTCAGACTCTACAGCACCCCAACCATATTCCCCTAACTCCTCTCTAATATTCCTGGGCACTCCCATCCCCCTCCTAGTGCCTCCAACTTTGCGATCAGTCCCTCTTACCTTCTCCTCACCGTCCCAGCCTACTGACCAGGTGGTAGTGAATAAGCAAAATAGTGAGGCTAAGTGCTCAGGCGATGAAAACGTGGAAAGGACATCAGAAGAGGGTTCAAAAGATCACAGTTATAACACCAGGTACCAATCAAAGAAACATCAGTCTAATAGAAGTGAAGCTGGAAGATTATTTCCTTTGAGAGAGGTGCCTATGGGAGGAGCTAGAGGAGGAATAGGTTTTGTGAATGCACCTTTGACTGCATCAGAAGTAAGAAACTTTAAGAAAGAGATAAAAACTTTATTAGAAGACCCAATTGGAATCTCTAACCAATTTGATCAATTTTTAGGGCCCAGTATTTACACTTGGGAAGAACTGAATTCGATCTTGGGCATACTCTTCTCCCCAGAAGAAATACAGCTTATAAGGGCTGCAGGCTTAAGAATATGGGAAAGGGAAAACAGAGATGGCCCACGTGGGGAGGAGAAGATGCCTATTCAGCAACCCGACTGGGATCCTAATGAGGAATTAGGAAGGCGGAATATGAGAGATTATAGATCGCTCATAGTGCGAGGTATACGAGAGGCAGTCCCCCGGACAAATAACGCCAGACTAGCCTTTGATAGCCAACAAGAAAAAGAAGAGACTCCTAGCGCATGGTTAGAGAGATTAAAAAGAAATTTCCAGCTCTATTCTAGTGTGGACCCGGAAAGCCAAGAGGGGCAAGTGTTAGTAAAGGTACAGTTTGTGACCAGAGCATGGCCAGACATAAGAAAGAAACTAGAAAAGATTGATGATTGGCAAGAGAAAGGACTAAATTAATTATTAAGGGAAGCTCAGAAGGTATACCTGAGGAGAGAAGAAGAGAAAACAAAAACAAAGGCAAGAATAATGGTAGCAATAGCCAGAGAAAGTGTAGGTATGGGAAAAGATGAAACAAAACCAGAGAGGGAGAAGAANTTAGAACTAGGCCCCCAGAGCAAAGAATGCGAATTTCTGGTGGATACTGGAGCGGACAGATCGTGCATCTCAAAAATTCCTAAAGGTTGCAAATTAAGTGACCAAAAGTGTAAGGTCAGAGGAGCTAAAAATGACCCATTTGAAGTATTTGTAATAGGACGAGTGAATATAAAAGGAAACTCTCGCGAGGGATGTGTGGACCTTTTGTACATTCCAAACTTAGATTGTAATTTACTGGGCCGAGATCTGCAAGTGCAATTAGGAATAGGGGTTATCCCAGAACAGGGAAAAATGGTAGCTAAAATTATGAAATTGAGACAAGAAGATGAAGAGGCAATTGACCCGAAAGTGTGGGCAGAAACTGGGGGGGCATGGATTGTTGGAAATTCCCCCTATAAAAGTCAGAATGAAGCCCAACATACCCCCTATTAGAGTCCGGCAATATCCCATTTCTGCTGAAGGAAGGCAAGGTCTAACCCCCATAATAAGACAGCTAATTGAGAACGGGATATTAGAACCCTGCATGTCCCCACATAATACTCCTATACTACCAATAAAGAAACCAGATGGTACATATAGATTAGTTCAAGACTTAAGGGAAGTCAACAAACAGACCGTCACCAGGTACCCTGTAGTACCAAACCCATATACATTACTAAGTAAAGTACCCCCAGAACATGCATGGTTTAGTGTGATAGATTTAAAAGACGCCTTCTGAGCCTGCCCACTGGACAAAGATAGTAGAGCGTGGTTTGCTTTCGAGTGGCAGGATGAAGGGACAGGGAGGAAACAGCAGTATCAATGGACAAGACTCCCTCAGGGATTTACGGTGTCACCTAACCTGTTCGGGCAAGCCTTAGAAGAAATCTTACAACAATTTTCACCTATTGGGGAAGTCCAAATTCTACAATATGTAGATGATTTGCTAATATCAGGAAAAGAAAAAGGAGAAGTTCTGGGAACCACTATTAAATTATTAAACTTCCTAGGAGACAAAGGCCTAAAAGTGTCTAAAAAGAAATTACAATTTGTGGAATCTGAGATTAAGTATCTAGGACATTTAATTGGACAAGGATACAAGAAATTAGATGCCGATCGAATACAGGGTATATTGTCATTACCGGCCCCAAAGACAAAAACAGATGTAAGGAAATTATTAGGACTGATTGGATACTGTAAATTATGGATAGAGGGACACACCAAATTAGTTAAGTTTCTGTATGACAAATTAATTGAAGAGGAAATTTTCAATTGGGATGAAGAAGATGAGAAGCAATTACAAATACTAAAAGAAAGGTTGGCAACAGCTCCAGTACTTAGTTTGCCAGATGTAAACCGATTGTTTGAGTTATTTGTAAATGCTGAGGAGGGAGTCGCTTACGGTGTTTTGGTTCAAGAATGGTGCGGGACCCGAAAACCCATTGCCTATTTATCAAAGTTATTAGACCCTGTGGTACGAGGATGGCCCGCTTGTCTCCAAGCTGTGGCTGCCACTGTAGCCTTAGTAGAAGAAAGTTACAAATTGACTTTCGGAAACAAAATTAAAGTGTATACACCGCATGATTTAAAAACAATTTTAAGTAAGAGAGCAAGCCGATGGATCTCTGATAGCAGACTTCTAAAATATGAAATGATATTAAATAACATAGAAAATCTAGAATTAACTACCACCCAAATAATAAACCCTGTGCAATTTTTATATGGAGAACCTGAAGAGGATTTAGAACATGAGTGTGTTGATATCCTGGATTTACAAACAAAGGTTAGGGAAGATTTACAAGAGAGTCCCCTTCCAGATGGAGAAATACTTTTCGTGGATGGTTCCTCAAGAGTAGTAAATGGGAAGAGAGCCTCTGGGTATGCAGTAATCAATGGAAAAAATATGAGTGTTATAGAAAAGGGGAAGCTTACGGGGAGATGGTCAGCACAATGTTGTGAGCTGTATGCACTATTACAGGGAATAAAATGGCTGAATTTGCGAAGCGGGACAATTTATACAGACTCAAAATATGCATATGGAGTGGTACATACGTTTGGGAAAATCTGGGCTGAGAGAGGCTACTTAAATTCAAAGGGAAAAACCCTGGTACATGAAAATTTGATCAGAGAAGTGTTAGAAGCTCTTAAGGAGACCATTGGAAATTGCGGTGGTACACGTTAAGGGACACCAGCGAGGAGATTCCTTAGAAATAAGAGGAAACAACATCGCCGACCAAGTCGCTAAAAAGGCAGCTTTAGGAGATGAAGGGACAATTCTTCACATAACCAGCTTAGGGGATGAGAAAGATAATGAAAATAGCAAAGAAATCCCACAATTAGAAGGGAAAGAGCTAGAAGAATTGCAAAAGTATGGGGCAACAAAGAATGAAAAGGGAGAATGGCGGATGCCTGATGGGAGACAGGCTCTGAATAAGAATCTTGCCAGAAAAATATTAGAAAGGCTGCATGCCTCCATCCACTGGGGTACACAAGCGCTATGTGATCAGTTTTTAAGAACCTATGTGTGCATCGGGATTTATACAGTTGCAAAAATAATAACCAGAGATTGTCTAATATGTCAGAAAGTAAACCGAAAAATGATGCGGAAATTGCCTCTTGGAGGAAGAGAGCTAGCAGAAAGACCTTTCCAGAGTATACAAGTCGATTTCACAGAACTGCCCCGAGTACAAAGATTTAAATATTTGCTGGTGATAATTGACCACTTGACACATTGGGTGGAAGCATTCCCTACAACTCGGGCGACAGCCGAGACAGTGGGGAAAACATTATTAGAACAAATAATACCGCGATATGGGATAATACACAGGATCGACTCAGATAGAGGCCCTCATTTTACGGCACAAGTATTGCAAATATTAGTAGAAGCGCTGAATGTCACCTGGAAGTTGCACACCCCCTGGAGGCCACAAAGTTCTGGCAGGGTAGAAAGAGTAAACCAGATGTTAAAGAACACCCTTACTAAGTTAATGGAAGAGACTAAGATGAATTGGTTAAAATGCCTTCCATTAGCTCTAATGAGGATACGAACCAGACCTAGAGCCGATGTCGGTGTTTCCCCATATGAAATGTTATTTGGATTACCCTTCTTGTTCACTCCAGGAGATTTGGGGACTTATGAAGGGGGGGAACAGAGCATAAAGAAGTATATACTAACTATTGCAAAGACCCTGAGAGAACTAAGGGAAAAGGGATATTTACCACAAACCACCCCCATAGACCACCCCCATAGACTTTGATCTTCATAAGTTCCAGCCAGGCGACTGGGTTTTAATCCGGACTTGGAAAGAACAGCCGCTGGTCCCAAAATGGGAAGGCCCCTTCCAGATTTTATTAACCACCGAGACCGCAGTAAGAACCAAGGAAAAAGGATGGACTCATGTTTCAAGAGTCAAGGGCCTGGTCCTGGAACCAACAGAGCGGGCGGTAGTAGAGTCAACAGATCACAGATTGAGACTAAAAAGGAAACCACGGGAAGAACCCGAGAAAGATTAAGAGACCCCCTAAGGATTTAAATTATACAATGACTGTTGTTTAATCGTAATGTTAATGATAAAGTTATCTTTTAATGTCAAAGGTTTATGAATTGTATACCTGTTAATAAGGTAATGAAATTTTTAAACCGTATTCTTTAAAGATAAGTCTATAAGCAAAGAATTGTTGTTGTAATGTTAATGATAAAGTTAACCTTTAATGCCAAAGGTTTATGAATTGTATAACTGTTAATAAGGCAATGAAATTTTTAAACCGTATTTTTTTTAAGATAAGTCTGTAAGCAAAGAATTGTTACTAATTTCTGATACTTTCATTGCAGAATATACGAGAGGATACAAGGCATTCCCCCAGGCATCCAGCAATTGGACTACAAAAAGGGAAAAAGAAAGCCAGAAGGAGACTAATGCAAGAGGGGAGTAACCCTGTCATACAAAAGAGTGCATCTACAGGTGGTAAGAGAGGCCCCAGGGAGCAAGACCGGATCAGGTCACAGTACCAACAACAGAGTAAGATCAGACAATGACCTGTACCGGACCCCTGGCGAGTGTACTCCTGGCAACTGTGTTCTTCTGTCTCCAGCAGGGACAGACAGCACCCTGTGACAGATGCTACTACCCATTATATGCAGGGGAAACTCGGACGGCCGTCTTGAAAATACACTCTAACCCGAGTCCCTCTTGTATTAGTCCATTTTTCGAAAAAATAGATACATGTGAGGAAGACGGCCAAACCTATTGGATTTTCCAAAATTCAGGGTCTTCGAGACTTAAGATACTGGGGGAATGCCCATTGAATGAGGAATGGATATGTTCAGAAAAGAGTCTAGAAAAGATGAAAGAAAGACGAAAGAAATGGGAACCAGATCTTATCAGAGAAAGGGAAATACAGAGGGTCTCTAAGAAGGAACAGAAAGAAGTAGGGATAGGAGAGAATAATTTGTTCCTAGACTTAGTTGAGAAAATAAGTAAAGAATTTCACATAACGAATTGTTGGGTTTGTGGCAATACTCGGTCAGCTGAGGTTTGGCCCTGGGAAGGGATAAGGTTAACTCCCCAAGAAATATTAAAATTATTAAAGAAACAAAATCACACCCGAGATCTGAGAGATGAAAACGAAGTATGGGGGTTACATTCTGAAGTCATAGGGGAAGAATGTCTGTGGAGAAAAGGAAAGAGCTATACAGTGTACGTAGGTGAGCTATCATGTAAAAGTTATTTTGTTACTAACGACACTCATCGCTGGTGGATCCCCGAAGGAAAGAAAATATATTGGTCACGAAATCAAAAGCCGGGATGTAACTTTGTTAAAAGGGAAGGGCTGTATTTATGTCCTACTTCTTATCCAAATCCGTTCTGGGACGAGGAGACACTTACCCCATTTTGGACAAAGTCAGGGATAGTAAAAACTACAGAGCATAACTACTGGAGAGCACCAAAAGGTCTTTTTTGGTTATGTGGGAAGCGAGCGTATGTCAGGCTGCCAAAAGAATGGTCTGGGAGCTGCACCCTTGGAATAATAAGACCATCATTCTTTTTATTACCAAGAATAGAAGGACAATATTTAGGGGTGCCCCTGTATGATGAATTGGCTAGGAAAAAGAGAAATATAAATATAGGAGGAACCCAAAAGTGGGGTAAAGATGAATGGCCGCCTGAGCGGATCATAGCCACTTATGGGCCAGCAACATGGGCTCAGGATGGTATGTATGGATATCAGACCCCTATATACATGTTAAATCGTATAATTCGGTTACAGGCTCTAGTAGAAATTATCTCTAATCAATCGACATTGGCTATTGATTTGTTATCCGCACAGTCAAAACAAATGCGCACTATGATTTACCAAAACCGATTGGCACTAGATTATCTATTAGCAGAAGAAGGAGGAGTCTGTGGAAAATTCAATTCATCAGAATGTTGTGTCGCGATTGACGACCATAGTGAAGCAATTAAAAACATAACCCAAAATATCAGGAAATTGGCACATGTTCCTGTACAAAAATGGAAGCCCCTAATTGATTTTAATTGGTGGGATAATATTCTAAAGGGAGAGTGGTGGAAACAAGCCTTAATAATAGCTGGATTGTCCCTAGGGAGTCTGATATTTCTGCCCTGCCTGATCCCATGTTTGGTCAGACTGATTACCTCAGTTGTTCAGAACATGCCGATGATACAAGATCTGCAAGCCCAACAGAAACGAGAGAGAGTTGAGAAGATCCATCTAATAGAGACAAGAAGTTTAAGTGAAGAACAAGAAAATGCTATACAGACTGCCCATGAACTGTACGAAGAGTACCAAACACTCCAAAAGGTTGATCAAGCGTATGAAGAAAGGGTTTAAGAGTTTACCAAATGTTTAGAAGCTTGTTCTTGGTTTTTATGCTTACCAAATTTTAAAGTGTTGATGCGGGCTTAAGCCCGATCAAAATTTTAGAGGGGGGAATTGTTATAAATGGGGAAATTGTTGTTGAAATTTGAAGAACATGATTGTATGGGTTGATTATAAAGTTAGAGTTAAGAATTAATAAGTGTGCGTTCGGGTGTACGGGATAAAAAGGGATTGATGATCAATATCGAAGGAATTTTTATGAAGAATTTCATCACAACCTCAGGACTGCCCCCCCCTGGAATGGACAGACTGTGAACCAATCATTCGACGCCCTTCCGGCACGATTGGCTAGGAATGCACCTTGAGAAGAGCCAATCAGAAAACATAAAGCGGGACCAATCAATAAGCGGATCCAAAAGTGCACCAATCACTAGAGAGACAGAGACTTTAAAAACCCCTACACCTTCAGTTCTAAGTCTTTCCTTCGGCGGTGTGTAAGGAAGGCTCACCGTGCCGCAGTACGGTGAATTCTCTGGCTTGTCGGGGGAGCTTGGGCTTATCCTGGGTCTCCCTGTCCCGGTTGCCTGTTCTTTTTTTTAATAAACGAGCAGACTTTTTCTAACAAGAGTCCGAGCCTCGTTTATAACAATTTTGGTGCTCGTCCGGGATAAGCCACGCCCCCAAGGCGATCCCGGTGGAGAACGGCTTCGGGGAGACACGTCCGGGAGATTTTTTTTTCCCGCCCGGGGATTCGGACTTCGCCGAGACCGCGGAGGAGCCGTCGGCTGTCCCGAGAGGCGACTGAGGAACCGACAACCCAGAGGGCAGACCCTCCGCGAGGGAGTGGGGGCTCTCGGTACAGGGTAAGTGCCGGGAGTGGGGTGAGAAGCATTGGGGGTTACGAATGTGAGTGAGTTGGCGACCGAGTGAGCGGGGGCTGCGTAGAGCGGACCCCCGGAGCGAGTGCGGACCTCCCAGTACCGCGGTTCCGGACTCCTGCGAGGGGGCCGGCCGGGAACGGAGGGAAGCGATTGAAGAAGCGTGAGTGCTGTACCCTCAGGGACCCCCGGGTGGTGGGGAGACAGGGGAGTACCGCCCCTCTAGCCGCCCTAACCCCAGAAGCTCCCATTCCTCCAGGTTAGGAGGCTCCTAGGGGTGGTTTGGGATCGGGTGCGAGCACCGCCCCGACTGGAAAGGGAGGAAGTTCCCGAAGGAATTCCCTAAGGGGGTTTCTAAGGGAAGGGGTCCTGGGGAATCCACGGAGGGATTCGCCAGGATAAAAAGGGACCACCGCACCGATTTCAAGTGCGAGCACCGCCCTGACTAGGAGGGGAGGAAATTCTCCAAAGAGGTTCCCGAGGGGGTTTATAGGGGGAGGCCCGACTACCCCGAATTCGAAATTCCTAGGGAGTTCTTGGGGGAAGGGTCCTGAGAAGTTTCAAGACTTGCCAGGATAAAAAGGGGATCGCCGCACCCATCAGAAACCACCTGGAGGGTGATTCCTCAGGCAGACCCAGGGAGAGTCTGTATCTGGGGAATTAGGACCCCTGAGGGCAGAGGAATACCCTCCCTCGGAGATCCTCTGAAGGGGGACCACCGAGTGGGGGATTGCCTCCTTTTGGCAGCGAAGGAGGGAAAGGTGCCTGACTCAGGGGGGATAGGACCCCAGACCCGGGGGGAGTGAGCCCTTGGGGTACCCTCAGGATCAGGGATACCAGTTGGGACAAGGGCAAATACCTCGCGGCACGGCGACAGACACAGGGTAGTGACAGCCGCCGGCCGGGAGAAGACCCTCGCTTAATAGGAGTGAGAGGGGAATTTAGAACCTGCCAACTTAGGGACCTTAGATTCAAGTTTGCACAAGTATTTAAGTACAAATATTTCCTTAAGTTAGAGTCCAAGACTACTTGGATGTATTCTGTTGGTAATTCATTTTTTTTCCTTTCTAGAAATTTTCTTTGTGTGGTATCAATTATTTTAAAACTAACTGTAGAAATTTTTTTTATTGTGTGCGTGGAGGACCTGACAGGTGAGGTTCCGGGGTGAGGAGAAGCCAAAAGTCCCCGGACCGCCTATCAGGAAAATTTGTATGAATGTGGAATATTTAGTTTGTGGAAGTGCCTTTATTTGCTTTAGAGCTTTTTACAAGTAGATTGATTTGTGTCTGTGCGAGAGAGAGTGAGTTTTATTAGTGTGGGGTGCAGATTTGCTTAGATTGTAGTTAGAGAAGTCCTTATTTTTGGTTTTAAAGTCGTGTTTTAGTTGTGTTTTAAAGCTTAGACCTTTTGAAGGATAAGGAGCAATTTTCAGTGGCAACTGGCGGATGCCATTTTGGGCTCAAGCAAGGCTCCGCCATTTTGTGGCTTTTGAGAATCTTCTCGAAGGAAGCCATTTTGTAGATCCAAGAGCAGAGTTCAGTGGCGACTAAAATTCGCCATCTTGGAATTTAGGGGAAACACCTCCGGAAATAGGGAGGGGCCACTGACATGAAGGAGAGGTGAGACCCGGAAATAAGAGCCTTATCCGGTTTTCAGAGGAAGGTAGACATCTTGCTTGTAGTTCCTCGATTGTTTTATTTACTTTTACCTATTTCCCACGGCCCGCCATTTTGAATTCCCATCATTTACTTTCATAAGATAGTAGGTTTTTATTTACTTGTACCTATTTCCCACGGCCCGCCATTTTGAATTCCCATCATTGATTTTCAAAGGACAGTAAATCATTATTACCTTTATTAAAATTCTTATTATTATCATTCTAATTAGTTATCGTTATTATTTTCACTTAAGTACCTTAAGACATCCGTAACTCCAGGCTTTGCCGCTTAGTTCAAACGTTAAGCAAATACATCAGCTAAGATGGGACAGTGTGCAGGAAAGAATGGGAAGAAAACAAACAGTCAGAAGGTATCAAAGAAGAATATCCCTCCCAATAGCCCATTAGGAGAAATGCTAGATAATTGGGAAAAGGATAGAATGTTAAGGGAATTAGATAAAATAAAGATGATTAAATACAGTACAGAGATCTGGCCCAAAGAGATCCTACAAGAGGGACCGGTTTATTGGCCATGGTATGGCTCCAAAGAAAAATGGCTTTGTGCAGCCTTAAGTAAGCATGTAAATTTAAGAGCAAATCCAGATGAAGAGGAAGTGCGATATGCAGCATGTTGGCTAAGCAATGGTATTTGGGATACAAAGATAAGAGTTTATAAGATGAGTAAAGAAGGTGAAAAAGAAGGAAATGTAAGTAAAGATAAAAATGAAAAACTAGAAAAAAGATGGGATCCTTTAGATCATCTCCCACCTCCATCTCCTCCGATTGCACCAGTGGTGCATTACCCAATACCCCCTTCCTCACAACCTATACCTCTCCCACCTCCACCTATCCCCCTTTCCGCTCCCCCAGTCCCTCAGTCTTCCTCTCTAAGTACCCCACCTGTATACCAAAGTCCCGCAATGCCCTCAACCCCTCAACAACTTACTCCTAGAGGACAATCCTCTGAACCCCACACTTCTTCTACCCCTTCTGGAACAACTTCAGACTCTACAGCACCCCAACCATATTCCCCTAACTCCTCTCTAATATTCCTGGGCACTCCCATCCCCCTCCTAGTGCCTCCAACTTTGCGATCAGTCCCTCTTACCTTCTCCTCACCGTCCCAGCCTACTGACCAGGTGGTAGTGAATAAGCAAAATAGTGAGGCTAAGTGCTCAGGCGATGAAAACGTGGAAAGGACATCAGAAGAGGGTTCAAAAGATCACAGTTATAACACCAGGTACCAATCAAAGAAACATCAGTCTAATAGAAGTGAAGCTGGAAGATTATTTCCTTTGAGAGAGGTGCCTATGGGAGGAGCTAGAGGAGGAATAGGTTTTGTGAATGCACCTTTGACTGCATCAGAAGTAAGAAACTTTAAGAAAGAGATAAAAACTTTATTAGAAGACCCAATTGGAATCTCTAACCAATTTGATCAATTTTTAGGGCCCAGTATTTACACTTGGGAAGAACTGAATTCGATCTTGGGCATACTCTTCTCCCCAGAAGAAATACAGCTTATAAGGGCTGCAGGCTTAAGAATATGGGAAAGGGAAAACAGAGATGGCCCACGTGGGGAGGAGAAGATGCCTATTCAGCAACCCGACTGGGATCCTA
>JACBWW010001748.1:0-11695 GCA_020086605.1 Lanius collurio
GAGCTCAAGCAGCTGGCCCGGCAGGGCTATTGGGCCAAAAACCACTCTCTGAGAGCCAAAGTGTACCACAAACTCATCAGCAATATCCCATGCCGCACAGTGACCCCGGATGCAAACGTGTACCGGGACATCGTGGTGAAAATCATAGGAAAACGCAGCAGCAGCTCCCTTCCACTGCCAGAGTTCGTGGACAACAGCCTGATCCCCACGTACTGCCTGAACGCAGAGGGCATCGGGGCCGTAAGGAAGATCATTCTGTGCATCTCAAATCAGTTCCCAGACATCTCGTTCTGCCCAGCTCTGCCCTCGGTGATCGCGCTGCTCCTGCACTACAGCAAGGACGAGGCCGAGTGCTTCGAGCAGGTCTGTCGCATCCTGGCTTGCAACGACCCGTCCAAGCGGCTCATCGACCAGACCTTCCTGGCCTTCGAGTCCTCCTGCATGACCTTTGGGGACCTGGTGAACAAGTACTGCCAGGCAGCCCACAAGCTGATGGTGGCAGTGTCCGAAGACGTGCTGGAGGTGTATTCAGACTGGCAGCGGTGGCTCTTCGGAGAGCTGCCCATGGCATACATTGCACGGGTCTTTGACGTCTTCCTGGTGGAAGGGTACAAAGTTCTCTATCGTGTCGCACTGGCTCTTCTGAAATTCTTTCATAAAGTCAGAGCTGGGCAGCCCATGGAGTCTGACAGCATCCAGCAGGACATTCGAGCCTTTGTGAGGGACATCGCCAAGTCGGTGTCCCCAGAGAGGCTCCTGGAAAAAGCCTTTGCTATCCGCCTTTTCTCTCGGAAGGAGATCCAGCTCCTACAGATGGCCAACGAGAAGGCTTTGCAGCAGAAGGGCATCACGGTCAAACAGAAAAGGTAGGACTCAGCTCAGGTAACCTGAGAGATCTCCCAAGTTTTCTCAGTGTGTGGAGCAGTCAGGCAGCCCTGGGTGACTGGTGGGGAAGCTCCAATGGTGTGTGCTGCTGTCTGCTGATGCATTTTCTCTGCAGGAAAACTCAGCAGCTCTAAATTCAAGCATTGCTGGGATTGTAATTGGAAGTGTAACTGAGGTGGTATGATACAAGAGGAACAGAAGTTTCTTGAAGCGTGTTCAGTAATGAATTTATGCAAGTATATGTTAATTACAAGTGTTATATCTCAAAAGTGTGTTTCATAAGCAGGTTTTAAACTAAAAGGCATTTTAAGCCCAGTTGGAAAAAACACTGGTAAATTACTTGGAAGAAACATACCCAAATAAAGGTGAAAATAGATTCTTAAATATGATATTATTTGTATAAAATGTCAATTTGATGCTGCCCAGTACGGTGAATTCAGCAGTTTCTTTAGTGTCAGGCACTCTCACAACTGGGAACATTTTGCCTGACTGACTGAGGAGCTGTTTTAACCAAGCAAGGAAGAAATAAGTCTTACAGGTTACTTTTTAAATTAGACTGCAAGCCTCCTGGAAGTCAAATGTATAGTACTCATAGGTAGGAGTTAACCTGTTTTGTGACAGGTTCATGTGCTGTTAGAAAAAATAATTTTGAAAGAACCATGGAAGAGAAGAGTGACTATACAGATCCAAGAAACTGTTGTGTAATCACAAGCTCTTCTCAGAAATAAGGGGAGGAAGAACCAGCTCTGAAACCAGTGAATGAAATCCTGCTCTGATGTGACAGTAAAAGTCATACTAACAAAAAACTTAGCTGAAAAGCCTCTCGATGGATATAGAAAATGCAGCAGTGTATTAATCTGAACAAAATTAGCATCTTGCCAAGTGCGAATGTATGTGCAGGTAAGTGCTGCAGGTTCTGTTTTTCCAGAGGCCTCTGACAGCAGAAAACTTCTCCCAACTATTTTTGAACTCTTAAATGTTGGACAGTTTTATGAACTGCCCTTCCCTCTGAAGAGAGGTGACTTCTAAAAGTCCCCTGGGTCAGGGAGTGTGATATCTAGAACTTGATATTCTAGAGACACAGTCTCATTTTTTCTAAATCTGCACTGATGTAGTAGGATCTTCCAGCCAATTGCATTGCTGAGTTAGTTGGAGTAGTTGCAGACAGATACCATTGCATGGCAATACACACTCGGTACATTTCAGCCTAAAAGAGAATATAAATGTTAGCTGAACCTCCCTTGTGTGTCTGCATACATGTAAAGCTCTTCCTGGTCTCTTCCAAGGTTTCATTTTTTAGACTCACAACTTGGTTTACAATTGGCTTCAGCATTTTCCTGTCAGTCTCAAATATTTCAAAGCCTTTAGCCACTGGATTGCCACACTGGGGACAGTTCATATCATTGTATTAGAGACTTGTAACAAAATATTGACTCCCCCATTGTGTCTTTGCTTCTGGTTAGGAAGTTCAGGAGAGTTGTAATATCCTGAGTATGTTCTTTAAATCAGAATGAGAGCTTTAAATAACAATTTTAAAAATAATTTAAATATACCAAAGAAAAGAAAACATAGCTCAACCAACCATAGACACTCCAAAAGCTCCTGCTGTATTAAATGTTGCAGAGAAATTCTCACTCACAGCAGTGATGCTTTCAAGGCAAAATACACTGATATACCCAAATAAAGCCAGTAATTACTTCTATGGCAAGAAGAGTTGCTACTGAAAACATTTCATCCTCTCTTGGCTACCTTTGTAAACCCACTGAAATTTCTCAGTGTCCCCAGGCATGGTGCTGCTGGGAGCTTGGCTCGGTTTGGGTCCCTGTTTGGGCAGATGGAAGCCCAGGAGAAGTGAGCTGTTCTCCAGGGCTCCATGGGATGCCAATGAGTCCTCCTCCACTTGGGTTTGGCCTGTGCAAGGAGAAGATAATTTATCTTCCCATCACATAACAAAAAAGGGGGAAAAATAGAAATATAAATGTTTTAACCTGTCTGGTTGTTTTTTAGTGCTTGGTGACTCAAATCAAACCTTGCTTTTTTTCTCTTCAGGCTTCTTTCACTCACTTTGTCATGGATGTAGGAAGTCACTGATCTTTTCTATCTTTTTTGTCTTTCTCCTTGTACGTTCTCCTTCTGTCCATTCCATCTCCACTACACCCTTCCTGTTTGCAGTCTTGCACCTCCCAAAAGGTAGGTTAAAACATTTGAGTCTTTGCACTTTGCTTATTCCTGCTGTCTTTGGCTTGTTATTTTGTCCAAGGCCCTCACGAATTCCTAACGTTGGGGCAGGAGAAGCAGGGCAGCAATCGGAGCACCCAGTTGCTGTGCCACATCTCCTGAATACCTTCCTGCAAAGTTAGTTCACAGCACCTGCAAAGCTGTAAGAGAAGGGAGAGTGGGCCCAAGGAGTCAGCACAGCACTCCAGACAGCAATGATTGTGTGTTTTCCAGAGTGGGAAAAAGTACTGTACATGGTGGGATTATGGTCATGGCTATAAAGGGCCATTGTAATAAGGGTCCTTTCTACTCTGGAAGAAAAGGTGTAATGTTTTTAAAACATCTGAAATAGCAGCTCAGAAGAGCTGTTAGGTATCATCCCACATCCAAACCTGGTATATGCTGTTGCATTAGATGTGAAACAGTCAACTTTTTATCTTCTTTGGCAGCTTTCTGCAGCTAATTGGAAAGATTTTGGACTGACTCCAACTTGGCACACTCCTAAAAGTGACCTGTCTCTATTCATAGTAGATTATATTTATTTTTAAGTAGGTAGGATTTTTTTAGAGTTGAGAAGACAAGACTCTTTTTCTGTGTCAAGGAGGTCAGAGTTACTCAGCCATAGAGCATTAATGGTTAATGAAGTAATTTATCAAGTCTTGGCCTGAAAAGTAAATCTTAAAGAACAAAGCCCAATGAGTGGATTATGATGCCTGATAAGCAGAGAACTTGGAAAGAGAAAGGCTGCCCTGTGAGTATTAAATACCACAGATGTTTGGGTTTGAATTCATGTCTTTGAGAATCCTCTGGCCTTGCTGCAGGTGCCCTGAGTTAACTTTAGTGAGTGATGCCCACTAATATTTGTACTAATTTATAAAATCGAAGTTGGAATTAACTTCCTCATGGTTTTCATCTTTGAAAGAACGTCTTAAGAGACTTAGCAGAGCGTGTTTCATACCATAACTTCTGTGTGAGGATTTTATCTCTAATAAATCAGCAGGCTCTTAATCCCAGTCAAGCAAATCTTCAGCATCTTTGTATTATTTTACTGCCATTAGGTTGTTCTGAAAGCAGCAGAAAGCATTGATTTATGCTAGGAAGCAGTTCAGGTTTGAGGGGACTTAGGGAGATGCAGGGTGTCTGTTGACACTGATCTGGACACAGGATTAGGTTTCAGGTTTATATACCATAAATTACTTATATTGCCATTTATGACTGAAAAGGAAATCTCCTTTTACCACACAATTATGCCCACACTGAAATGATAATGGATTTTAAAGATGATGCATCTCCTCTAAGATTTGACCCAAGCCAGAGTAGAGCAGGAAGATGGAATTCAATGAGGAATCTTTGGAGTTGGGTATTTGTTGTTTTTTGAATAATACAGGGCTCATTCACCGTGACAGCTGCTGCTGCACGTCCCCAGCCTTGGCTTTACCTTTGGGAACTTTAAAGTCTCTGAAGCACGTTGTATTAATGACATAGCTGGAAAAACAACATTCCTGTGAAATTAGCAAATGCTGCTTTATTGAACATTAATTGTGCTGGTTTTCAAATCTAATTTCTTGGAATAATAGCAGTTGAACAAGTCTTTCCAACATCAGCAATCAAGAGAACGTGTCATGCTGATCCTGGTAACTGAGGAAAACACTAATGCAGGGTAAAATATTTTGAATTTATTCAGTTCTAGTGGTACATTATATTGCTGTCCAAATTTACTGTTCTCTCAGGCTACAGTGTTTTCACAGATGACCCTGAAAGGAGTGGGGTGGTGAAGGCTAAACATAATTTTTCTCAATTAATGTAAACCAAAACATTTGGGTTTTTTTCTTAGCCCACTCGAGTTCTGTTCATTTTCACTCATTTACTACTTTGTAAAGAAACTGGCAAACTGAAGGAGATGATTTTCAGTATCATTAGATAAATACTGTCAAATATAAGAGAATTAATACGGATTAGATACTTGTAACTAGTTGCAATTTTCTGGAATTCCCCCCTCAAAAGTTATATTTTTGCTCAGCAGCATGAAGTTTGGTTTGAGAGGTGCAGGCTGTATGTGGACACTTCTCAACACAGGGTCAGGTTTCAGTCTCAACCATGTGCAACTGTGATTTGTTACTGGGAAATAGCAGGTCATTTTGTTTCACGTTCTTTGGTTTAACTAGATGGTGCCATTAATTATAAAATGATTTACCATGATATTCAAAGGGCAGGACCTGTATGTCTGGTTCAGTTTTAAATGGCCAATACAGTGGTAAATGCTTTCCAGTACATCAGAAAGATCTGTTTGAAAAGGTGATAGTCCACCTGCATGGAAGTGTTGGGGGAAGTCACAGGGTACTGGAAGGGATGTGTCCAGAATGCTGCTGAATATACAGGCTTTGAGTGGGGTTTGGGGAAGAAAGTCTGTAAATCAGCAGTTCACAATAGCCAGAAGGAACAAAGGCAGATTCCCTGAGTGTGAGAGCCTTTTAGAAAAAAGAACTGAAATTTAGTTGCCCAAACAGCTCACAGAAGTGTGAAAATGTACAGACCAGGTAGACAAATAATTCTGAGGCTTGCTTGAAGTGCAAATTTAAACATGTTTTGATATTCGTTATTAACTCTTACCATCATTGCTTTTCCACTGGAAATTCATTTTAATAAACACTTGACTGCCCTGAATATTTTTTAATTCCTTAAGGGGGGGGCGGCAGGAAATCTTAATTTCTGCTGAACTGAAACCAAGGCTGTGTCTCTCAGCTCTGTTCTGTAGTGAAACCAGTTTTAGCTGCAGACCTGACAGAACACAGAGGGTGAGACCTAAAGTAAGATTCTGGACGTGGGGGTTTAAGGCTTGGCTCATACTTTTGTTTCTCTCCTTTGCCTCAGATTGATGTGTTTAAAAGTACAAATATTTTCCCTAGTCAGTGATACTGTAAGTTTTAAAACCCATAAATAGTTACAGCTTGTTTAAATAGGTACTCACAGAAGTTCCTTGCATTAAATAATGCAAGGTAGCAATGTAAAGACTGATTTCATTCATTAGGCTAAAATAAGCAGTAATTTTAGTAGTTTTTTGAAATGTCCTAAGGAGTCACTTCATTCCAAATGCTTGACACTAAGGCACCTACAGTGAACTCCAGAAAGCAGTTCCCAGTGTCTCCCACTGCTCTGCAGTATGGTGCTGATATTTTGGTACTAGGAGCATGAAAAATAAAAAAAAAATTATATATTTTGTGTGCTTTAGGGAGTGAGCTAAGCTATCCAGATCCATGCAGATGTACAGTATTGAGGGCTTCTTCATGATCATGAAACTGAGAGAAAATAAATGTGTAATTGTCAAAAAAAACCATCAGAAATAGGCAAATGCTTGCACTCAAACCCTTGCATGCAGAGCAAAGTGATGAAGCTTTATTTAACACCTGGCTGCCCAGTAATTCAGAGGCCTGTGTAAGTTCTGTGTCCTTGGCTATCACCATTGCATTTTAAGCATTTAACATAGACTGTGGAAACAAATAACATTTAATCCCCAGGCTCTGGGTTGTGTGCTTGTTTAATCTGAGAAAGGAAGGCTGGTTAAGATGGTGATAATTGTTACCTTCAAGTGTTTAAAAGCCATGAATCAATCCTTATAACTGTATCAGACCCTTCTGGAGGATACAGGGATTTCCTTCCCAGTGTCAGTGTCTAGTATTTCTTAATGTTCTCAGGCTGTCTGTAACCATGATCCTGGGAACATTTTTGGTTCTTAATGAAGTGGAAGTCATTGGTAATGACATGTTTCTAAGAGGTGGAACATCTCAAAAGCTTAAAATATTTGCTTTGGATTAAAATTGCTTACTGTGGTAATACTGATTCCTCCAAAGTTTCTGAGGGGATTAGGAATCCTCTAACCCTGTGATACGGGCAGGACCTCAGAGGTAGAAAAAATACTACCCCTTCTTCTCAGGTCCTGGCTGTTTGTTTAGGTGTTCTGTTCTCTGTCCTTAAATACAAATGCCAGCAAGATTGTCATAAACAGCAAATAAAAGGCCATGGTCATTTGTAGTGGCTCAGTGTTGTGTCCTCTGTGTGTAAAGGTGCAGGTCACAGCTGCCATACAGAGGAACAGGTATTTCAGTCAAGCCAGATCTCTGCCTCTAAGTATGATGTAAAATTGCAGTAGTTTATTACCTTCTCTAGGTCATGGCCATCTAATCCCATGGGCTGGAGTTTTGACCAAAAATTTATCTGCTGTAGTCTGTTAGTGTTCAGCTGTCTTCTCGTGTTTCAGTTCAGTAATCCAAAACTTGTTAAAGTATTGCCTCTCAATGTTTTGTATTGTATTTCTCAGGCAGAATGTGCACTTGGCAGTTCATGCTGAGAACTTCAAGTCAGAAATTGTCAGTGTGAAGGAGATGCGGGATATTTGGTCATGGATCCCAGAGCGGTTTGCACTGTGCCAGCCCCTCCTGCTTTTCACCACCTTGGAACATGGCTGTAGTCTGAGCAGGTAAGGAAAACCTCCCTCTCTCTACTGTAGGGCAGAAAGGAGCAACTGGTGAAGTGTTTGCTGGATTGACAAAAAAGTCATATTTAGTCAGAACTTGATCTGAAGAATATGATTAATGATGGAATATAAATGTGACAAATTCCTGTTGCTTACAGTATTTGACTGGGATATTTCCTATGCCAGAATATTTTAAACTGCTTAAGATGAATTGGAAAAGTAAAACTTGGATCAGTTCACAGATTCTGCTAGTCTGACTCTGGTTCTTTAAAGGTTTGAATGGTTTAACTCAGTGGCTGCTCTGCAGGCACTTTTGATAGATAAACACATTCAAATTGGTGCAAGGAGGAAGAGAACTGGAAACTTGAAATTACCTATGAATCTGATTTGTTTTATTTTTTAAGTGAGATAAACTAGTTATGAGTTGTCCTTGCACTTGGTACAGAAGACTGTGACTCCTAACAGTGACTGGGCCATCAGGAGCTGAGGTACTGAGGCTGGGAGTGACCTGCTCTCCCAGCCTCATGTGCCTATGAGGAAGAGCAAAAGCAAGCAAAGAGAATGCATCACAATTAATTTCCATGAACACCTAAAGCCCTTCAGACACAGCCTTCAGTCCTCTAGGTTGTTTCACAATCCTTTAGGTTGTTTTGATTCAAAATGCTGTAAAATGCTGATCTAGGGAAGCTTCTAGTTATTATTCAGACATAAACTGTGCAGGGGACTGGGTAGAGAGCAACTGCTTGATAGTATTCATTTACACTCAGCTGTATTATTTCCATCGACTGTATAAAGTATTTGCAGGAATATTCTTAGTCTTCAGATGGTTTTTTGCCATGGCATCAGTTGGAGGAGGAGGCAGTGCCTGATGTTATGAGGAAAGGAGCTGCAGCTGGTGGCAGTCAAGTGCTCACTTCTTTGTGCTCTGCACTTCAGGTTCTATTCCCACAGCGAGGGACATGAACCAACTCTGCTCCTCATCAAGACAACAGCAAAAGAGGTGAGTGAGGTGAAAGACTAGTGATTAAATTGGGATTTGGGCAGTGTGCCACACATAGCTGTTTACAATAAAATGTATAAGAAAGGTTTGGCTTTGGTTTTTTAAGAATCCATGCTTTAAATTATTCTATTTATTGGTTACAGGACTATGCCTTCTTGGGTAGACCTTGCAAACCAGGTCTTGGCTAACTGCTTTTTCTCTTGCAAGTAGTGTGGGGTGATGGACTAAATTAGCTCGTTTTGCTCTTGGACAGACTCTGAAATGCAGAATCAGAGGGACAGAGTGTGAATTGTGCTAAAGTTATGATTCATAGAAGATATTTTAATTTTCTGAAGGATGAGGAGAGAAAGTAGCAGAATTTAAATAGTATGAATAATGTTGAACTACATGATGTGAAAACAAAAGCCTTAGCTTCATCTCATTCTTGATTGGGAAAAAAATAAGCCAAGAAAGCTCTGAGAACCTGAGGAGGAGTGCACACAGATGCCTTATTTCTGCTCCTGTGTGTGACAATATTGGACAGTATAATGTGAAAACAGCAACATGCTTGTTTAAAAAATTAATACATAAAACAAGAAGTCTTCCCAGAACCTCCTCAGGAGAACACACAGGAACTTCCTGTAATGGTGGTGTTGTCTGTGCCACTGTACGTGACTTCCAAATATTCTGTATATAACATTAAGCTGTTACTGCAGCCCATGGGCTTTATTCCTGCCTGTATCTCTGCAGGATGACTGTCCACAGACAAGCCCATTTCTGCTCTTATTTACATCTACCTAATGCTCACCCTCCGGGCCATTTCATAGTTCTGTATGTGGTTTCTGGCCATTCAGGCCTGTGTTGAGATGCCAGTGGCTTATAGAGTGCCCCTGGTATTCTACCTACAGGGTAGAGGGGGAACAATTATTTTACTTTTTGTCTCGGAGCCTGTCAAAAGTCTGGCTGTATAAGGGATTCTGGTTTTTATAAGATGTTGTTGTTACCCCTCAAAAAACATGTATTAGAAAAAAAAATAGGAGAAAAATGTGGGGAGTTTTGTTCTGTTTAGTGTTTATGGTTTTGGAGGGTTTTTGCAAAGGGTTGTTCATCCTTTATTTGTATATCTATAGTTAACTTTTAGAATGAGGAAAATTTGCCTTCTAATTTTCTGCCTCTTATACTCATCAGGCATATCACATCAAATGGACTTCTGGGTTATTAGGATTTAGTTCTAAATCTAAATTTAGATTTAAATCTAAATACAGATTTATCTGTACAAAACAAATCTGATCTTCAGTAATTTTGTCCTAGGAGCTCTGTTTGTAATGCTCATGGAGGCTAATCAGCAAATGTACCTTAGAACAGTTCTGTATAATCCTAATTGTTTTTCTAGTTTCTGTGGGGAAAAAAGCACAGATGCTTTCATCCCACTCTTGGAGCTTTGTTGTTTCCACTGTGTGCCCTTGGCAGGGATGTGTATTGCTGGTAGCAAAAATTCCTGTGCAAACAGAAGGCTCCAGAGACCAGCTCAGCCCTCGGAGGGTGCTTCTCTTTACTGGGGACTAGAGGCCCCCATGTGGTTAGAGTGGCTGCTCTAAATATCTGAGCTAGTTCAGCACTGGCTTAGCTAAGCTGGCTTTAACCCACACTTTGAAGTGTAAGAAAACCACCAAGAGCAGTATTTGACCAGAAAGTGTTGAGGCAGAGGTGCTCATACTGTAATTTGGGACAGCACTGCTGCTTTGGCTGCCAAAGTGAGGGAGTGGGAGTCAGGCTGTACAGGCCTGGAGTGATCTATGCTTTGGTACCTGGGGCGGTGTTAGAAAATTTCTCCCTTAAGGCATCAGGGGTATGAAATCATTTATGACTCTCTTAGGATTTAGAGGTAACCACTGGTGGATTAAAGCTGTTTAAATCTGTCTTTAGATATAAGTACTTGTGCTGATTTAATCCACTGATATAGAGACTCTGAAACTCAAACTAAACTAAAGCCTGCAGTGTTGGCCTCTGAAATGTCAGTAGCAGTGGGTTTGACACACTTTCTCCTTCCATGGGAAGCCTGACTGTGCTGTCTGTGCCAGGTCTGTGGGGCTTACCTGTCCACTGACTGGAGCGAGCGCCGGCGAGGAGGGAACAAGCTGAGTTTCTTTGGAACTGGGGAGTGCTTTGTGTTTAGGGTGAGTAAAAATTTGTTGTTGCTGCCCAGTATCGAGACAGAACCACTGTACTGGTTAACTGTCACCTCCCTTCCACTTACAGAGGCTGGATTACATGCCTTCCTAATTTATAAAGCTTATTGAACTCTTAATATGGAGGAAAAGTTCTGAGTTTTGTGGTGATGCTTTCTCCCCTTGCACAGAATATTTTCTTAAAAAATCATAGAATCATCAAGGTTGAAAAAGACCTTTAAGATCATGAAGTCCAATCACCAACCCAGCACTACCACTGTGTTCACTAGTAAGCTATGTCCCCAAGGGCCACATCCACACATTTTTTGAACACTTCTAAGGATGGTGTCATGGTTTGACACTGGCCAAACACCATGAAAGCCCCTCACTCACCCTCCCCTGCTACAGCTCAGCAGAAGAGAGAAAATTTAATGAAGGCTTCATGAGTTGAGATAAGGACCAGGAAAGAATACTCCAAAGGCAAAACAGACTCAACTTAGAGGTACAAAGTAAATTTATTAGTAACAAAATCAGAGGAGGACAATGAGAAGTAAAATAATCCCTTAAAACACCTTTTCCCCCTCCAACCCCTCCCTCCTTCCCACTGACAGCAGGTGGGGGGTTTGGTCAGTTCGTCACCCTAGGATTTGTTCCACTGCTCAGGGAGAGGAGTCCTTCCCCTGCTGCACCGTGGGGTCCCTTCTCACAGGAGACAGCTCTCCGTGAGCTCCAGCGTGGGTGCAATCTCACGAGCAGCAGCTCCCTGCGACCTGCTGCAACGGGAGTCCCTCCCACGGGCAAACAGTCCTCCCAAAACTGCTGCACCGTGGGTCACTCTTCCACGGGGTGCAGTCCTCCAAGGCCAGGCTGCTCCAGCCTGGGAGCAGGGCCCTCTCTCTCCACCAGCTCTCCCACTGGATCACAGCCTCCTCCAGGCACCCACCCGCTCCGGTGTGGGCACCTCCCCAGGGGCTG
>JACBWW010001749.1:0-11694 GCA_020086605.1 Lanius collurio
AAGGAAGGAAGGAAGGAAGGAAGGAAGGAAGGAAGGAAGGAACTTTCTGAACAATGAAAAGGATAAGCATAAGGAGAAAAATGACAGCGTGGTGAAGAGCAGCATCATGTATACACACTCTGGTGCCACTTCAGAGCCATGTGTGCCCCTGCTGTTTGTTAGACTGTGTGAGGGCTGGTGGCCTCCCCAGTACTGGCTGCCTTTTAGAAACCCCCCCAGTGTCCTGAAGCATTGTGATGGCTGAAGCTCTTTTGCCAGGATGTAGCTGCTTTGTGATTTAATAGCTCTTCAAGTGATAGATGATGACTATGTGACTCAATTTGTTCTAGTAGCTATGTGGTTATTGTGCCAGAATAATTATTATATCTGGCTCTCTTTACTTATTCTTGCCCAAAGACCTCCTTGTTTGCAGAAGGTGCAAGATTTTAATTTCATTTTCCAGTTTTGTTGTAAGGTAAGGCAGTAGCAGAGCCAGGAGCACAACCAACATCTCATGAATTTCATCATAACCACCTTCAGTGTCTCTTACTGCTTCCTAGTTGTTGTCTGAGGTGCTGATCCATGCTTCCTTGTATGGACCAGGCCATTTTTCACATCAAGAAAAGTCTGGATCCTGGAATCTTCAGTACTTACTTACCTGGTGCCTCACGTGTCATGGAAGAAAGATAGTTTGGCATGTCATTGTGTAAACATACATTTTGTCTCCAAATAAAATGAAAAAAGGCTGGAAAAAGCCCAAGAATATGAAATAAATTCAAAATATGGGTTAATGATCACCAATAGATGTGATATGCTTAGTATTTGGGATACATCCTTCTATCTTTAGATACAAAGATCCCACAATAAATATGCATGTAAAAGGCATATAGATACTGGGATAGCAGAGAAAACAATGAAAATTAATTATTTTTCTAATTAAATAATTTTTTTTTTTAAGTCTCCCTAACCTTCTCTGGTAAATGGACAATACCTGGCAGAATTTGGGGACTATAAAGAAACAAAAAGTACATTCTGCATTGGATGACAAAAGGCTTGTATGAATCTCCAGCTGAAATGTACAGAGCTATGGAACAGTTAAATGAATGTTAAATTTTTTCCCCAGTTCTTATCTGGGAAGTTTTGTGTCTAGGCTGTCAAACAATCATTTAAAACCATATGTTATCCTTTTGGTGGCAAAATGGGAACTAGTTCAACTTAAGCTTTGCATCACAGGGACAGGAATGTTATGCATCCAAAAAAAGGAGAAAACAGTAACACTTACTTCAGCAGTGAAAAACTGTGTTTGGCTATTTCTCTTTTACAACTCCACAGCTGTTCTACTACCTGTAATTGGAGTGCTAAGATGAATACTTGTTTTAATCGGGTTGGGTAAACATTGATGGCAATTGTATAATATTCTGAAAGAGCAGAGAGAATGTTTTAGTCACTGTAGTAGGACAGATTTAGGTTCTGTTACTGAAATTGTACTATGCATATGAGTAACTGCCCTTTTGGTGTGACTCAGTTGCTAATTGTTTAGCTCTGATAACCCTAATATTTACAGTTTCAGAGCCTTTCTGGAATCTGTTATTTTTACGCTGGAACATACAAAACTTTTTGAATAAATCTTGACAGCAGGCATGACATGCTCTTCAGACTGTCTGCAGTGGTGTCCAGTTTGGTGGCTGTGGCTGCTGTTTCCCACCGAGTGAACTGAGACTCAGGATGTGACAGCAGTAAACAATGAAACCTCACCAAACCCTTTAAAGGTAGATGCTCTAGATACTCTGGCATTTGAAATTCTGCTGCAGGCTACCTGAATATGGTTACATTTCCTGCCTCAATACAAATGGAAATGGGCCTACATCAGAACTGTGGTATTTTAACTGTCATATTTAAAAGAATTTTTTGAAAATACCCTACAAATATGAATAACTATATTTTGACGTGAAGAACTAAAACCATAGAAAGCTCTAGCTCAGTTTTTTCCAATCATTTCTCCAAGCCACTGATTCAAGAAGAAAAGGTTATCCTTTGCTCTCCTCAGCCTCTATGGAATTTATATTAATTTTTAATTAATAGCTGAAGCACCAGTGCAAATGTGAGTTGTGTCCCTGCATGTATTAGGATATAAATACCTGTCCTTTCTCTCTTCTAGGGGTCACTCTATTTTAAAAGAGGCAATGGTAAATTTAACATCCAAGCTCTCATGAATGGAAGACTAAACACAGGTGAAGAAAAGTCTTCCAGTTCTATTTTCATTAAGTTTAATTTTCTGATACTTTTGTGATGAAGAGGAAAATGAAAGAATTGGAGCTCTACCATTGGAATAGAAGCCACACTCGGAGCAGGACACAGCTCACTGACATGTGCTGACTTCCCAAGCAACTCTACTTCTTGGTTTAACCTCTTTATCTTAAGATGGAGGCAAAAAAGCAATCAAAGAATACTTGCAGAAAATTAAAAGAGCTTCCAAATTAATTATTGGCCAGAAAAATGGAGTATCACTTAGCCCAATCTGTGTTTGTGTGAAAGGTGAGGTTTGTGTCATAGGTGAGGTTTGCAGTGGGATTTCTTCAGCATTTTGAGCCTACTTTACCTTCTTTGAAAGGTGAAATATTTTGGGTGATAATGTTATTTCTTGTTTAAGCAAAAAAATCCCATTCTATACTTTTAAATCTTTGCTTCTTAGTGAAACTCTTGAATGTGTATTGATTCTCTTGCTTTTCTCAGAGACAAAGGTGTTCTTGTTCCCTGAACCTGAAACAATACTTTAGTAACCGTGATGGTCTCAGGAATATAAACTGAAAGGGATATTTAAAGACAGGCATGTGTCTCTTATTAGAACAACTGACTTTGAAAAAGACAGTTGGGCTTTCAGCAATAAATCAGATCAGTGGTGTGTTCGGCCATGACTGGAACTTTTGTCTGTCACAATTTTCCCCCCAGTTCAGGACACATGTGGATTCTTCAGGTACTGCCATGATTTCAGTATGGTACAGAGACTGAAGAGCTCCCCTCAGAGACTGAAGAGCTCTTCATATTAACTACTTTATTCTAAGGCAAAGAGCTTTGCAAGCTCCTCAGGGCTGTTCTGCCGACTGGCATTGCCTTTTTATTTTCTTATGCCTTTCCTAAAGCACAGATCACGTCCTCTGACCCCTGTGCTGACACTGTTAAATTTTTGGTGGCATATTCTTTATTACAGAACATGTAACCATTATCTCTGTTGTTCTCCAAACTGCTTTAAGAATTACTATAAGCGTTGTGAGAATTCAGCTTTATTTTTTGATCCAGGACTGACTACAGTAGTTTCTGTACAATTTTAAGAAATTCAGACCACTGTTACATTTCACGTTGACCACCATTTTGACCTCTAATGATCTGACCTACTGTAACTAATAAATATGACTGACCTGTCAGTCCTTAGAAGTTTTGTCTCCATAATTGGTCAATTAGTTTCTTGATAAGAAAATCTAAATTCTTTAATTTTTTTTTTAAAAAATCAGTAAAATAAAAATATTTTACCTTTTCAGATGATGTAGCCATCACCTATTAGCAAACATATCCTTCAAAACCAGAAGAGTTATGCTTTAGATATCCACACACATTTAAAAATAATTGGGACTGAAATGTCCTCCTTAGTTCATACCTTTAGGGATACATCTGCAGTTTGACCTCACCATGTCTTTTTCTATTTTGAGTTAGTTTTGACGTGGTAATAGGCACAATATTACAACTTCACACTGTGGCATAATATTTTGCCTTCAATTTCATACACATAGGCAACACAAGGGACTGTTTGTTATCTTCCAAGTGTAAGAACAAGTGCAACATAAGATAAAGCTGGAAGCAAAAGGCTTAGGTAGTAAAACATGTTTTCTCCCTTCTGTTTTTATCCTGATGAAGTTACAGGAAAAATATACAAGTTGTTTGTTTGTTAGGTTTCCAAGCTGCCAATATGTACAGTAGAGAAAAAAAAAAAAAAATCAAATTTCTGACAGGTGCAGAAGGAGAGAGCTCTGAGGCAAACTTTGACTCCTCAGGGTATTTAAAAAATTTTCCTCTTGCCAGACCCAAAATAAAATTCAATCTCTATGTCCAAGAAAATAAACAGTTCTGTTGACTTGCTAGATATCAGAGCGTGTCTTGGAGATTTTATGAGATTCATGTAGATGAAACTCAGATTTTTCTTTTTTTTACCACTGATTCTGTATTGAAACAATACAGTTGTAGGAGAAAGGTAGCATCGCATTTTTGAAAGAGAAGCTTTTTAACTTAGGGCATCTGATTTATGTGACCTTTTCTAGTAATGCCTGAGGAAGCAAGCTTGAGCAAGAATGTTTCACTTCTTTCATCTCCTGTTGTCTTGGTTGGTGGTTTTTGCTATCTTCCAGTCACTTCCCAAATATCCTTTCCTTCCAAATACCTGCCAGAAAAAATTCCAGTCCAAACAAAACTGCCTAATTATGTGTGAATTGTGTGAATATCTGGGGGGATGTGATGTAGCAATGGAGATGAGGTGAATCTGACCATCACCTGCATGAGAAATAGTCACAACAGTACCATGATGGATGACTTGGCCATCTATTGCCCAGCTGTACCCATAGAAGGAACTCTAGGTTTGGTGACAGTAAGTTGTGTAATGTGTCCCTTTGTGGCAGTTTGTGCTGGGAAGGGATGTGCTGTTGACTTGGAGTGGTAGCAGGAACTGCACTGCAGTCTGGTGGAGTCCACTCAGCTCCAGTTGTCTGACCCTGTTCATGCAGCATGGCTCGGGAACCTTCCAGATGGCCACCCCAATCCCATTTGCCTCAACGAATATCCTAGAAAGGCCATAATTGTACTCACTCTGTTTCAAAACTCAGTTTTAAATTTGAGGAGGTATTCCTGGTTCTATCTCAAAGTTTCATAAATTAAATTGAAATCAGTCACATTTATGACTGGTTGTTAAAAATCTGTAAGTGTTATGAATTTATGACACTGTGCTCATGTTCAGCTGTTCACTGCTTCTGCTCCTAGGTCTTTTTGTCCTATGTAGGATAAAATTTATATTTGTGGGTGAGATCATTATAAATCTTTTATGCACCACAAGTGCAATTTTAAATGTTTGCAGGCATGGAGAAATGTGCCCATGAGATATCAACTATATTTTATGGGTTATTGCTTCACAGAGCTGACAAAAAAAAGAGCTTTGCAACTAGTATACACTCACACACCTTCTTAAGTTTACATGTTTGACCTTTAAAAGCTGGTAGACAGCATGAAATATGCAACTTAACAAATAAAATGCTACATGGTCCATATTGTACTTGGATGCCAGCTTGCCATGTTAATTTTCTTTCTTTAGCAAAAAATACTTTCTCGGAAGACTTGCTGATGCCTAATCCTTCAAGGCTTCTTGCTGATTCCAGTGACAATTGGACGGGTTTCTCAGGAGTGAGTGTAGCTTGTGGACACCTCTGCATAAACCAGTGATGAAACAGAGGCTGACAAGGATGGATGCATGGCTCACAGCAGACACAAGCCTGTTGCTGAGATCTGTAGCCTTCAATCTGAGCTTCCCTATCGCTGCTCTTATAGATTATGTATTCTGGGGCACAGAGGAATATAGTTTTCAAAAAAAGATTTTTTGGGGGAGTGGAAAGATGGATGGGATGGATGTGTGTCCTGTTCATAGATGACAAGCTGTGAGCTAGGTTTTCAGTGGGGCATAAACTTAAAAGAGCACTTGGAAAAAATATACTTTAATAGAAAGCACAGTGTTCTAAGAGCTGAGTAGCCTGGGCTTTCCTAACTTCATAGCAGGACTACCAGGACAAATAGCTTCACTTCTCTGTGGCTTACCTAGGCATCTATTTACCAGGGGAAAAGAGGTTGGGGGGGCTTTCTAACCTTGCTTTGGCCCCAGTTGTCAATTACCCATGGCATACTATGGCAGGAGTGAGCGTTTTTACACTTCTCAGTCTGTGTCCTAGCCTGCCACTGTTTTCCATGCTGAGCAAAGCTGGGGAGAGCCATCCTGTAACAGGCATCTCCACAGTGCTGAGGACATGCCTCTGAAACATGACTGAGTGTGAGCATCTACAGAATGCATCTACATTGGCTTCATCCTGTTACTCATGTCACTTGCTCATTTTGGACAAAAAAGCTACTTGAGACTGAGGCTGTCCCTTACTGTATGTTGCTGCTTTAGATATCCCTTGTAAATATTAAAAAGTTAAGATAAGTTTCCAAGGTCTTTGTGATGTGACTACGATGGATTGGAAATGGTGAAGTATCAGCTAACTTTAAGGAATAATTTTTCATGTTTCACCTATGAATTTCCTATATATGTTACTGGATATTTGGTAATTCCCTTATTGCTTTCCTTTGTTGAGTAATCTATGTAATCCTTTTAGCTTTCATGATCTTTTTACCTCAGGCTTTATATGTTGTATTAGAGAGATTAAGATGCACACATATAATTTTCTCTGTCCCCTGAGTTGGGGAAATGACTATTGATGAAGAGATGTCAAGAGGGCAGTGAGAATGTTACCTGTTATCTCCATCAATATTAGCACAAATATGCTTGTAAATGTTTCAATGCACATATGTGTCCTTGGAACATATTACCGGCACAACATAACTACTGAATATTCACAAAGCACAAAGTAATTGCATTCATGGTTGCTATTTTAACAAATAGGCACAACCTTTTTTTATGCAACATTCATCCAACTTCATAGTATGCATCAAAATACATTTGGATTGTTTATGATTGATGTGGTCATCCTCTTATGGTTCCTGTGGGCTAGATAGAAATAGAAATGTAGGGCAGGAGTCTCCATTATTGTGCAGCTGCTTTTCTCTGCACTGTCAGCATAAACTCACATGAAAGCTGGAGGATCTGGCTCAGCATAAATGTAATTCTGAGATGATGAGCTGCTGTGGGGCACCTACAATTCTCTTCCTTAGTATTGTTGAGATAACATCACAGGGGTACTTGTCCAAAGGGAGAAGGCAATGGGAAGGCAATGTAGTGTTTCATTCCCACTCGTTCATGCTGACTATTGGTTGTGATTTTGGTTTACAGTGTGTTATGGCCAAGCAGTAACTGGAGCAGCTTTTCAGCATTTGATAGAATGGAAAGCAAAGCAGCATGAAGTTAAGGAAGACTCAGATGTAGCCAGCCTGTAGGTGAAGTTAAGATACTTTGAGGCCATAGGTCTATATTATAAAAAGCATGTAGGTTTCTGAAGGCTGGTATTACTTTCCAGTAATACCCAGTATTATTTTCCACTAGGATACTGCAGGCATACATTTCTGAAAAATACAAATAAAGTTATACCTGATTTCTGGAAGTGACTTAGGAGACTGATTCTCCATTTTTGGTGAAGCTTAGACCCTTATTTTCTTGCTTTTAAAAGCAGGGCTTATCTGTGGAACTTAGACTGCTAATGAGCTTAGGAGGTTCTGAAACTGTTGGCCTCTAGACTGAAAACTGTTTCTATCTTTCTGCAGCTGTGATACTTGCTGTCTGCAAATGTCCAGATCTCAGGATTTGTTCACTTTCTGTTTTGTAAATATATGTATTGAATAAAAATTAAATATGAGATCTATTTCTGAAGTTAAGGAAGAATGAACAAAAGAAGTAGTGTTGCAGTACTTCAACAGAAGAAATTTGTCTGATATTATTGGATGTACTTTTCACTACTGTAAATGCGTCTAAGGGAAATGGATATTGAAGAGTATTTTTGTGCTCCATGACTTTGAATATTTTGCATTAATTAATTTTGTCTATTCATGGTTCTTGTCCTCAGTAGAACCTGAATCCTTAACTAAAAAGTAATTAGGCTTCTAAAGTGACTATGAAGATTTAAACAAACACACAGGCAGCCACTACTTTCCTTAATCAGAGTAACTCCTTTTTTCCCCCCTTTTTTATGTAGTCTTTTAATCCTTCCAGCATTCTCTAAGACAAGCTAACTACTGTCTCTGTGTACCCGAGGGATTGTGCAATGCAGACACAGTTTGCTGCAGCATTCTTTCACTTCTGAAAAAACCCACAATCCACTTAATCTGACAAGTGAAACCTTTGATTATGTGTTACCTATACAATACTGCTTCTTTCCATGTTAAGGCAGGGAAGGAAGTAAATGCAGAAATGTGCCTGCTAAATTTCCAAGTTAGCCATCTCTTGAAGGAAACCCTGATCCTGACAGGTGCAAATGCTGAACTCTCAGGCTTAGAGAGTCTCATGAGCCTTTCAGATGTTTTTCACCTCACTGTCCCAAAATAAACTTCAGTATTTAGGAAAAATCAAAACAAGCAAGGTGTTTCAGGTAGCATGATCTGGTACAGAGCAAAGAACAGAAAGAGAGAAAAAGAGAGAGAAGAAAAGCCCCCAACAGGTTATTTCTGTACTTTGGTCATTAATTGCAATTCTTCTGTGACCCTCCTTTTTGAGTTATCCTTTCTCTGGGTGTCTCCAGTGCAAGTTGTAGCAATGGAAATGCCACTGTTTAAATACGAGCCATGCCACCAGTAGGTTACACTAGATTTGTGCAATGATCATCATGGATATCAACCCCCGTAATTTTGCCTTCCTTTACCTGGAGGATAATTGCAGGTTTTGGTTCTTGACTAGCTTTGGAGGTTTGTACCACTGTACATCTCTCATAGTTAAAAAAAATACACTGCAAAATGGAGACATAGGCATACAGTTATATCAGATGAAGTGCAGCCTATCTGACAAATTACTCTGTGCACGTTTCTTGTCTTCCAGTGCTAGTAGAAGCCCTGCTTGGGAGTTTTAGCTAACAGTGGACTAAAAAGGACAGAAAAACCCAACACAACACTGTTTCACTCTTTGACTTTAAAGTACAATCACTGATCAACATCTTCTGACTAAAAAATGCACTTTCAGCACAATCCTCAGCCTCAGCCACCAGGTTTCAACCATGGTAACACAGAGACATGAATACGAGCTTGTAGAGTCATTGTGTTTACTGATAATAACAGCAGCAACAACAACAATAACAGAAATAGCCTGCTCCTGTGAACAGGGTTCTGAGACACCAGTTCAGTCCTGAGCATATCCAAAATTAGCTGGGAGACAGATGTATCCTTCTCCTTGCCACATGGATTTGTGTGTACATATACGCGTGTATAAAAATTGCCTTAGTTTGTCACACATAAATACATAAGTCTCTATCTCTATCTCTACCTATCTGTATGACTATTCTTTCAGAAGTAAAAAAAAAAAATAATGGGGCCAACATACAACACAGAAATAGACCATCTTCCTGTATCAAGGAGAATAAATTAGTGCTGAATGCCTAGGTTAATATTCACTCTGAGCTGGGGCCTGCACAGCTGGGATTCTCAGTGCTGTTTGATCTGCCCTTTCAAGCTCTGATGATCCCACTAAATTGCATTTAATGGACACAGGGCTGAAGTACAAAAAAATGAGAGGGCTTGTTATAAAACAGTAGAGACAACTTAGCTCACATGCACACCTGTTCTTTGTACTTCATGGAAGACTGTCCTGATGTGAGAGAACAGATTTCATGAAGCAATCCCCTGGCATTGTTTGCTTGAACTTCATAAGTACAATGGCCATTTTGAGGTAATCAGATTTACAGTTGCTCCAGCCATGGATTAATTTTATGGGAGGCAGTTGTACTCAGCTAGTCATATCAGAACAGTGTGTGACACACCTGCACACTGCACTAGTAGAAAGAAAACTACTCTCAACACTTATTAGCCAGACATGTCTGAGTTAAATCAATTGATTTCACCCATGCAGGCTACTAAAGGCTGACAGAACTGCAGTTAATGCTCCAGACTTTTCCTGTCCTGCAAGACAGCACTCAAAATTTACCCCAGCTGAAAAATGCAAATTTTTATATTGTTGCTCTTTTTGACAGTATCCTGTGATATTTATAATAGGGGGAGGTGCAAATTGAAAAGTATAACCTTTAATTAGTTTGATGATTTTAATAGATTTTATTAGATGTTTATTTCTAAATAAGCATGGAAAATACTCTTTTTTTTTTTTACTGGAATGATTGAATGCATTTTCCATCTTCTTCACCTTAGATTTCTATATCTATTAATCTATTATTCACTGATTTTTTCTCTGTGCCCAAGATTGCTCTTGAGATCCAGTTGCTGGGCCTGGTCTTTAAATTGTCATGATAAAAATGGTCCTTGACAAATCACTAATCCTAAAATCAGCTCAGTGCTATATAAATCTGGAAAGACAAAAGGCATTTAGTTATTAGAAAACAGTCATCATCTGACTCATCCATATTGATTTATAATATAGAAATAACATGAATTGTCTTTTCCATTTTGCACATAATACAGACAACAACATTTAGCCTGAAAATAATAATCTGAAGAACTTTAGACCTAAACTAGATGTATATCTTCTCTGTATACAGAAAATCAGGAAAATGTGCAGTGGAAATATGGACAAATTTATGCTGATGTGCTGATTGCATAGAGCCCAAGCCTGTAATAAGGGGAACAGTGAGGTCTACATGGATCCCTGTATCACATGTATTGATTTCACTATGACTGTGAGTGTAAACCTGTCTGAAGGATGTTTCCTATCACAGCATGCTTGATACTGCACATAGAATCATATAATGGTTTGGGTTGGAAGGGTCATTAAAAATCATCTAGTTCCAAGCTCCTGCCATGGGTAGGGAACCTTTCACTAGACCAGGTTGCTCAGAGCTTCATCCATCCTTGTCTTGAACGCTTCCAAGGATGGGGAGCCCATAACTTTTTTGGGCGACCTATTCCAATGCCTCATCACCTTCACAGTAAATAAATTTTACATAATATCTAGTCTAAACTTACTCTTCTTCAGCTTAAGGCAATTCTCTCTTGAGTTAGTTGAGAAGAAATTTGCAGACTGGCTAATAAAAAAGGAGATTTTTTTCTGTAATATTTTCCATGTTATAATAATAATGTTGGGGTACTTGAGTGATACTGATGATCTCTGTGGCTAGGAAGTGTGTGACAGCATTACATAAAAATTTCTGCAGGAAAAAAGGTCCTATATTTATCTATTTTAAGCTTACAATCAGCCATCATGACAGTCCAATTTGACCTTTGGAATATTTTTTGATTTTTCCTGACCTTGCTCCTAAATTTACCTGAAATAGTTCCTGCTTCAAATGTATGATTTATGTCTGCATTGGAATATTAGATGAATGCCTGTGTCCAGAGAAGCCTGAGAGGTGGCTGTATTGACACGTCTCCCAGAGAGTCCAAAAATGGAGTTTTCTAGCCACTCTTAGTAATTAATCACATGATAGTTTCCACCGTAGGAGAGTTTCCACTGAGAATAAGGGACAGTACTATTGAATGTTCTCCTCTGGAGAAGCTCCAAGGTACTTCGCCTCTCCTTCAGGGAAGGACTACATCCCTCTAAGTGGTGGGGTGTTTTTTCCGGGAAACTGATAAGAAACATGGTTATAAAATAGTCAGCAAAAGTGAAATGACAATATAAAATCACAGGTTAAAGCAGTTAGCTTTATTTCCCTACAGTTAGCTCAGCTACTGTAGGGAAATAATTTAATAAGAAGATTTGAGGAAAAACAATTCTCCTCTCCTCTCCTCTCCTCTCCTCTCCTCTCCTCTCCTCTCCTCTCCTCTCCTCTCCTCTCCTCTCCTCTCCTCTCCTCTCCTCTCCTCTCCTCTCCTCTCCTCTCCTCT
>JACBWW010001750.1:0-11594 GCA_020086605.1 Lanius collurio
TCTATGGATGATCAAGAAACTATGACATTATTTAAAAAGTACAAATCCTATTTGATTGTAATGAGAAAGAAGATAAGACGAATGAGAATGGGTGAAATCAAAAACAAATCTGAGAGCCCTATAATGTCACTCAGGCACAGTCCTAAAGATCAGCACTGATATTTAGGAAAGGAAATTGAAAAATACAATGTCTAATTTTAACCTTCTTAGTTGCATAAGATATTAATCATGCTGATATTTTCTACTGAAATCTTCCTCACAGGCTCATTCTTAGAGCGTTGTGGATGAAGTGATCACCTAAATGTTCAAGCTTGTCCTCAGAGGACATTTCTGAACTATATCTCATGGAAGTCTTGACTCACTTGGGGTGAATGCAGCACAATGCACATCAGTGGTTAAATATCTACTGCTTCTCTAATTGTTTTATGTCTGGATAGCTCATAAGAAAGTGGTGATGGAGTTGGATGGGTTGGATAAACCGGTGTTATTCAGCAGTAGTTGTTGTTGATCAGGATTACTGCTGCCTTCTGGTTGTAGCTGAGTAACCACGCCTATGTCATACAGAACATACCAAGATGGAAAGAAAGAGGAGGTAAGCTCAGATAACCCATTTTTTTGTCCTAAATTGAAGTAAGGCATTCAATATAAGACAGATAAGTCCCTTTATCTCCACTTGAGCAGCCAGAAGTGTTCTAAAGTTTTCTGAAAGTAACTGTATTGGGAATCTCAAAAAAGTTAATATCTTTCCAACAAAATAGATTTTTTTATTGTGTGTGCCTGCTATATATGTGAAGGAAACTGATCTTTAAAGTTCACTTGAGAGTTGAAGAAGGTCTTACATATGTAACAAGTTTATGTCTAAATTTAAGGAGCTCAATCTGATGGCTTCACTTACATTCATAAGCACTTAATCTCTGCGAAGGTTTATAAGATACGCCTTTTAGGATTTAAAAAAAAGGTTCCTAAAATATAGACTAAGTAGGCCTCTAGGTTAAACAGATGTTTCCTTTAGCTTAAAATAAAATGACTGAAGCTGAAAACATGGTGATAAAAAAAGCCATGAATCAATTTCCAAGATTTTGAATATAAATTTTTTTTTAACACTCTGCCATTATTCCAGATTCCTGAATCAACTATTGAGGGCATTAAGAAAACTGTAGGTTAAAAATAAACAAAACAAAACAAAACAAAAAAAACCCAAACCAAACCAAAAAAAAAAAAAAAAAAACAGATAGGAAATGGTGAAAAAGAAAAAAAGATAAAACCCAAATTAACCCAGAGTCCCTCACAAAGATATATGTTTGTTTACAGAGATTTCAGTTCTGAGAGCTAGCCACAATGCTACAATATGCTGTTCAGTAAATTTCCTGATGGAAAAGAAAAATATCCCCTCCCTTTTTTGGGGTAAAAACTGGAATATCCCAAACATTACAAAATGAAACTGATTTTCTTTTTATTTTACAAAAGTTCCAGTCTTCAATGAAGTGAATTTAATTATTCTTGAGGACTAATGCATTATGATAAACATATCTCATTTAATTTTGCCTTATGCCTTTATCTACATCAGATGTGATGGAAGATGGTTTCCTTAGTGTGCATTGTTCTGATACCAACAGATGGAAGGTATTAAATTTTATTTAACTTCTAAGCTTTAAAACTACACCTTCATTTCCACAGTAATTATATCACCTTTTCTAGCATTGTCTTTCAGGCAGCTTGATTGTGGGAGAAAAGTTTGTCCTCTACCAGAGCTTATCAGAAAGTTAAACAAACACATGAAAACCCTAACAGTTTATTTTTAAGGCATAACTTCACATTGTCTACCTATACATCATTTCATTAAACTAAAATGATGAACAAAACCATCAGTGTTTTCTTAAATAGGAAAATTCCCCATTTAAATTCTGTTTTTTTGATAGTTGTGTATATCTGGAAAACTTCTGGTAATATACTTACATATCTCAATAAAAGTCTGACATAAAATACCACCTGTTCTTTTAGATAAACCTTCTGTTTTCATCTTTGAAAGCAGCTACATATGGCAAATTAGATTAGCACGGAAAACAATAAATTCTGTGATAAAAAATAAGATCAAAATGGGGAAGTTCACAAAGGATTAGTAATGTATTTATTTTTGTTTATTTCTTCATGAGACAGGGGATAACTGGATATTAAAGTTCTTTTTTGTTAGAAGCCTTTGTATATCCTGTTTAGGACATGTTTACTTAAGCACTAAGATTGATTTGTCTTTTCATATCAACAACTATATTCTTAGATGATTTTAAAAAATTAAAAATAACAGAAATAACCAAAAACCCCCTCTGCTTCTCTGGAAATTGATTATGTCTAAGAGGGACAAAACAGCAAAACATAGAAACCCACCAACAACAAACAAAGAAAACAAATGCACAAGACATCCCAGTCAACCAACCAACCAACCAACCAACCAACCAACCAACCAACCAACCAACCAACCAACCAGCCAAAACCAGTGCTCAAGATCATATAAAGGGAAAAGAAGTTATGGTTCTGTTGATGTCAGGGGTTACTTTGTGGACTACAGAACCTTTGCTTCTTCAAAATGTTCAGAGTAATTTTGTCTTTGCAGGAATAGTTTTTCTTATTGTTGTTGCTTGTTTTTAAAGCTGGGGTTCTTTGTGTATAAACACTTGTGATGGACCACGCAATCTCTTTAAGAAAGGAGATCTTCTCCTTCCCTGCCTGTTGCCTGGCAACTGGGAGCTAAATCCGGTTTCTCCATCTCTTGCAAACTCCTGTGACTGCCCTGCAGGGAAATGGCTTTTTATGAGGGCAACTTTACCATTCCTCATCCTCAGTTTCAAGAGCTGTCAAGTGTACAGGATTTGACTAAAATCTTCTTCCCAGGAAACTAAGAAGCTACAGGCCTTCTTACTAAAAAGACTATTTCTGCACTGTGAAACAAAATAACTGGAAAGGAAAGTGAAATAATCCAGTACTTATTGTTCTGATTTTTAATCCTGACTGTTTATGCAGATGTGGTGTTCAAGTTTGTTGTTTAAGATTCTCTCATATCAATGCCAGAACTGAGAGTAGTGTTATCAATTTATAAACTTTAACATGCAAATTACCAGAAACTTGTAACCGTTGTTAGATCCTTTGAACAGATACAAATGATCTGCACCATCAGAAAAGGGGGGTTGTCATAGATTTATGAAGATCCTTAACATAAGTTAAAAGTGCAACAGGTGACTCCTTCACACTGAATTTTTGTCTAAAACACATGGGCCTACATCTAAAGCCAGGGGTACTTCTCAATAATCATCACATCAAGGAGAGGAAGTGACAAGGAGAGGAGGGAAGAGGAAAGAGGAGAGGAAGGGAAAAGGAAGAAAGGGAAAGGGAAGATCAAGCAAAGCAAAGCTGCAAATGTCTACTTGATCTTTTCTCCATGAAATTTAGAACTTTATATATTTGTGTTTCTTTCTTCTTGCACTGTGTCATTTCTTGTTCAAATATTTCTCTTCCTTTACAATGGCACTGACGTCCCTCATCATTTCTATGTACTATACATCAAGAGTTACAAATAGCAATGAAGGTTAAGCACAAGCTGATATTGCAGTTTTTAATTTTTAAAATTATGGATTTTCTAAAACAATTTCTTCAAACAAACTCTCAGTGGGAAGCTAATGGTATTTTTTTTTTATTACTGTTTTAGTATTTTTTTTAACAGTGGGGCTTTTTGCGTGGGTTTTGTTTTTCATAAGTTTAGTAGGTAATATGGATCAAATAATCAGTGTTTCTTTCTCAATTTTTTTTAATGTTTCTGGTATCATCAAATAAATATTTGGTAGAAAATTTAATTATTCCTATCAGTTATATAGGATCCAAAACTATTTAATGGCTAGTATTAGTTCTTGGACATAATGAGTATAATCCTGAGAAATATGTAAATTTACATCACAGTACTTGAAAGTTTCAGCCTTATTCTCCTCCTTATTTCTTATATAATGGTATGAAGATTCAATTTGATATGCCATCTATTTATATGGTAGGCAGTTCCAATTCAAAACTTAAAAGTATGGCCTCTTCACTGATCAAACCAGAAACAGGACTAGAAAAACCTGTTTTTAGTAGGGATACAACTAGTAACTAAATCAGGAAGCCCAAAGGCTCTTACTTGCCTGCTCTAATAGTGTATCTAGTTCTGCATTCCTAACAGTTTTCTCACATTGAAAATCATATTTCATGCTACACTTCAGAGCAAGCAAGCTTGTAGAACAGTTGCTGTAACCCTTCTGCTTTAATATAAGCATAACTATTTTGTTCTTATTACAGCTATATAAATCTACCTTCTGCTTAGCCACCTGTAGAAAATTGCACTTAAAGTTATGCAGGAAGTTTGCATTGAACCTTGACTCTGACATCCAGCTGGAATTTCAAACTGTTCTAAAGTTGAGAAGGTTTCTAAATAGTCAGTAGTTGAAGCTATTAAAGTGTTTGGTACAAAACTAGAGTGACAAAAAAACGGGTAAAAACTGAGAGTAAGAAGCAGAGATCGTGTACTGTCTCTGCACCAGTTAGAGACATAGTGGCACACCTGCTTAGTCCTTCAAAAGAGGGTAAGAGAACATCAAAGTTCACTGGATTAAAAATCATTAGTTCTGTGCTCAGTAATTACTCTGTGATGGGTATATTGTACTTATTTATCTTCCAAGATCATATTAATGAGTTACAATGCTTACTTACTTTCATAGTACTACATAATTCATTCAGATATAGGCATATCTGGAAGACAACTGCTAGGTTTTGACTCCTGAGGTTCCTTTATTTTGGCTTGTACTCCCATGCTCTGTAGACATTCAAGACTCAGAGTGTGAAAGGTGATGCTTGGTGATAAGCATTGGTGCTGCTGGAAGACAGCTTTATCACCTGGATGTTTATATTTGGTTTTTTAAGGCCAGTTCAGACTGTCATGGGGCGCAGGTGATATTTTGCTTTCAGCTGTCATCCTGAAATCCACAAACTGAATTTCCTATCATGCCACTGTGATGCCTTCAAAGAAAGTAATTTCAGACTTGTAAAGGAAAGCTGACTCAATAAACATGGTGTGATGAAATTTAGGGCATTTTCTAAATCTTGGCTCAAGGTGGTTATAGAATAAACCGAAGTGCTACAGCAGCAGCTATGTTGGGGACTTCTGGGGGCTGCTCATCACATTTTGAAAAGGTAAGATGATGTGTGAATCAAGAGGAATCAACATTGGTGTTTTTGAACGTGGGTTGTTTGTAACTACCAATAAAAACAATCCAAATTTAATTTAAATAGTGTGTACTGTTCTGTTCTTGACTGTAAACTTATTTTTGATTATACTAATGAGGAAACTACTAATCAGGGTTGTTTGGTTCTTTTTCTCCAACTGAACTTTCTTGATAATTTTTCACCAATTAATATGTTTTCTTTTAAGTATTTTGTTAGTAAATGACATGCAATTTTGGCAGAATTGGACTTTTTTCCTGCCTCTTCTTAGTTCTAAATAAGAAACCTTCTGTTCCTGCCATGGTATGCCATCTTGCATATTTTATTTCCTTCCATGATAATGAACTGGACATCCAGGACAACTCTTTTGTTAATGTTGGCTACATAAGAACATACATTGTTAGACAAAAATGTTGCAAGGTCGCTACTTTAGGTAAGGATCAGATGGCAAAATTAGCAGAATAAAAATGTCACTTAATAATAACTGGTTAAACTGGATCAAGGACACTCTGGTCTGCATTAGGGTGTTTCCAGCAGGCAGCCAAGGGAAATAAACTTTCCTTTCTATTCAGCAGTGGGGATGCCACAGCTGGAGTCCAGATCTGGGTCTCCAATACAAGTAAGCAAGTAGACAAGCAAAGAAAAGAAATAAGAAAACAAGCAAGAAAAAATATCTCAAAATGGAGAGATTAGGAATTGCTTTGAAAGTTAAAAATTGAAGGCAATAAACTACTATGGTACAAGCTTTCTAACAGCAGATACATTGATTGGTGTCATTCAGAAGAACATTCCCAACACAGTCCTAGAATAGAAAAGCCATCCTGTAGGCTTTAATTTACTCATTCATGCTAGAATAGAAAAAAACTCTAAGTTACTTCACTACTCAGAACCAAAACAGTGAAAATCCTAAATTACTCCACTGCCCAAAATGATGTGATTATTTCTTTTGAAGCCTACATAATGCTGACTAGCAATTCAAAATAATGAAATTCTTAGCTATGACATCACAAAACAATATAATAAAAGTGAAATATATGTTATTCACGTATTCTAGCTGTTAAAATTTGTATCATATTATCTTGACTGAAACATGAGGTTCCTGCAACTGTTGCCTTACAACATTTTTTCTGTCAAATAGCTCCACTCAGCTTTTCAGGGGATTAATATCCCCACTCCAACAACAACAAAAAAACCACACATTCAAAGCCATTCCTAATTATAAGGTAGTTCAAATCAGTCTTAAAGTACATTTCAGTGTTTTGTTGTTTTTATACAGAACAGTGGGACATATTGAAATATTATAATTCAGTTATTTTTCATTGGCTGGAAAAGTGTAGGAACATAGCACATAAATAATTTTATTTGACATGACTCCATCTGAGCCTTTTTTAAAAATTTTCGCAGATGAATTTATGGTAGGATAGATGCCAGAACAGAACTACACCACCCAGTGATATATCATATCCTTCTTTACTAATGAAGATCATTATGTTTTTCTGTCCAGGCCTGTTTAAACCCCCACTATAGAACCATGCAAACAGGTCCAAGGTCTGTCCAAGATGTGCTCAAGTCCAATAGGCTTCACATGGAATTCTATAATTTATTCCTATCAGAGTTGGGGGTTTAATATTTGTTCTAGAAAAAGTGGAATTAGACCATAGATAAATACATTAAAAATTCTAATCTTTATAGTAAAATCACTAACAGGCTTGGGTTAGAAGGGCCCTTAAAGATCACCAAGGTCCAAATCCCTGCCATGGACGAGGACAGCTTCCACTAGACCAGGTTTCTTAAAGCCCTATTCAACCTGACCCTGAACAATCCCTGGGGCATCCACAACTTCTCTGGACAATTTATTTCTGTGCCTCATCACCCTCCAGGTAAGGAGAGTTTCACAAAAAAAATGTTTTTAAACTATGTACATACTAAAAATTTTTTAAACTGTCAATATTATCAGTGTCTAAAATCACTTTTGTGTCTAAATTACTTTTCAGTCATATCTCTGTATTTCATAATTCTATGAGTATACACATATACCTTGTTCAACTAAAATTTATAACTTCATTTATTTTTCACTCATACAGTAGCATTTTGAAAGAACATTAGCAAATGTCAATGTCAAATATAAATAATATATTTTGTGGGAGTTTTTATGTGCTGTCATATTTTGAGTAAAAATATAATTTTCTATGTAGTGTACTTAATTTAAGAATACTAGCATTTACCTAATACTCCTTGTAGTTCTTCAGAAATACAAAATTAAATGTTTTAAGTGGAAACAGCTAACACTCATCTTGGAAAATGGAAACCCTTTTTTCTTTTTTTTTACATAAAAGTGTAAATTATATCCCAGAGGTAAGAATTTCTACAATACTGTATGAACCACATTAGAGACCTTAATGTTGACATTTAATTCAGTCTTCATATCCAGACCTCATATTCTGTGCTCATAATGATAGAGCTTTCTCTTGGAAAACCAGGCAAAGAAAGTCTTTCTTATTCTCTCATGTCAAAAGTAAAGAATCATAATCTTTAATACAATTTGGAGAGCATCTAACTCTGCTCAATGACACTGACTGGTAATAAAGCAGTACAGGGTTTGAACAGTAATGTTAGAGAAAAAAAATAACTCCTGCATAACTGAAAAAAGAAAGTTAATATAAAAAAATGACAATAAAATCCACTTAAATATTATTTTTTTCTTCGGAAAAAAAATTGCACAGAATCTTACACACTTGTAGAAAATCAAAACAAATCAAAGAGGACCCCTTTTGATCACCTCCGGAGGTCATTTCAGTCAACCTCCCTGCTCAAGCAAGGTAACATAGAGCCAATTGGTCAAGACCATCTCTAGTGGCTTTTGAGTATCTCTGAGAGAAAGACTCCACAGCCTCTCTGGGTAACCTGAGTCAGTAGGCTTGGTCATCCATAGGGAAAAAAGTGTTTCCTGTTGTTGAGAAGGAACCTTCTGTGTGTCAGTTTGTGCACACTGCCTCTGGTCTTGTCACTGGACACCACTGAAAAGAGCCTGGCTCTGTACTTTCTGCACAATCCCTGAACCTCCTCCAGGATAAACAGTCTCAAATATCTCAGCTTCTTCTCATAGGAGAGATGCTTCAAACTCTGGATCACCTTCACGGGAATTTTCATTCAGACTCTTTCCAGTATGTCCATGTCTCTTTTATACCAGGGGCCCCAGAACTGGGTAGGGTTCTCCTGTTGTGACTCACCTGTGCTGAGTGAAGGGGGAGGATCACTGCCATTCAGCTGGTGGCAATGCTACTCTAAATGTACTTCACACCACCATTCGTCCTCTTTGCCAAAGGACACATTGCTAGCTGAAGTTAAGCTTGATGTCCACAGCGCCTTTACGTCCTTTTCTAAAAAGCTGTTTTCCAACAAGTCAGTTACTGGCATATATTAGTGCCTGCCACTATTCCTCACTGGTAGAGGATATTGCTCTCTCCTTTGTGGAACCACATGAGGTTCCTGTAACAAAGTTCCTGTCTCTCACTACTGATTGTCACCATAAGAGTTCTTCTTTGTGAAGGAGCTCACAGCTGGCTGAGCCAGATGAAAACCCCAATGGAGGATGCACTCATCATCCCATCAGAAACCCTGCACATATTCCAGTTTAGATGCCTATTTATATTTTGTGGAATTTGCACACTTAGATCAAGCAATTGTGATAAATTTAAGCTTGTCAGTATACTTTTCATCTCAAGTTTTGCTTTTTAAAAGTAAGTAGAAGAAAAAAGCCCACAAACATTCTTCTACTGAAGCAATCCATATGTACTGCTATCAAATGTGTGAAGATATTTCAAAAATAAATGGAGTAGTTTGGAATTATTGTTTACATATTGTTGATTATTTTAATTATTTTGAATTATTTGCTAGAACATTATTGTGCTTATACTAGACTTAGACATGTAAATATTTTATTAATTCTTCTTCACTAGTAGAAATATTAGAAAGCATGTTAAAATTGTCAATATTTGCAAGTAATTAACAGTTTCACAAATGTTTTTAATATTATTTAAGTAGTTCGCTTATTGTTTTCTTTAATAAATTTTCTTTGCCAAAAATATTGTTTATATGAGTATTTTTTCTATATTAAATTTTTCTTCAGCTTGATTAGAATGGAACAGAACAGAATAAAATATAGTAGTACAGTTTAAGTTGGAAGGGATCTACAATGATATTCTAGTCCAACTTCCTGAACACTTTGAAGACGACCAAAAGGTAAAGCAGATTATTGAGGGCATTATCCAAATTTCTCTTAAACTCTAACAAGATAAAGGCAACATCCCCCTCTCTAGAAAACCTGCTGTAGAGTTTTACTACTCTTTCAGCTAAGAAATTATTCCCATTGTCCAGTCTGAGCATCCCCTGGTGCAGCTTTGAACCATTCTTCACATGCATGCTTTCCCTGGATCCCAGGGAGAAGAGATCACCACCTCCCTCTTCACTTCTCAGGAAGATGTAGACAGCAGTAAGGTTAACTTTTAGCCTTCTTCTGTCTCAATTAGACAAACAATTTTTAAAGTGTAGATGGGAAATGTACACCTGTAGTATCAAATCATTATTAACTACATTTGGTCATTACCGTTTCAAAACAAGTAAGAACAGAGTATCAAGCTTGACCATTAAAAAACACTTGTATTTCAAATATGGATCCTGAAGCTATTAATCAGCCATTGGGCTGCTAATAAACTGTTAGACACAGGTCCTTACAACCACTATAGGGTCTTTTACATTTTCTCAATGTGAACTGCAAATGAGGTAGGGTTCTGTGGTGAAGGAGATTGTGTTCTACATGCTGCTTTCTGCAGAATTTAGAAAGAGTGAAGAGACATGGGGATCAGTGTGATGGATCATATGCAGTAGGGATCCCCAGGCTTTTCTGTCCTTGCCACCTGGTAGTTCACACACTACAGCTAAGCTATATTTGGCTTGGTTGGAAGCCAGGAGCTCTCACTGTCACCATTGATTTAAAGCACTGTACCTAGGCTTAGCACATTTGTCATCCTTGTTAAGTGTAGTGAAAACTTCTTGTGTTGGATACACCCACAGAACTGTTTCAGGTATTTTTAATAGTTTTAGCGCTTTATCTGATCTGCAGTGGACATACTGGTCCTAAGCAGCTGGTATCCAAAATACAGATATAGAATAGACTAAACAGGAAGTAACAACTGGATAACTGGTGGTATCTGATGAATTTGTGGACAATATAAATATGAAAAAAATTATATGAAATAAGATGCTACTCTTAGTGCTCAGTTAAAGCCTTTTAGTTGGTCTCTTTTAATGAAGGTTATGTATTTTATATACATTTGTTTGTCTTTGAAAAGAGTTCACTGTGAGAACTACAATCACATTATAGTATTCCCAAAATCAGCAAAGGCTCTCTTTCCTCACAGCTAAGTCTAATGTTAGATGGAAAAGGGAAAATACTATATCCATCTTTAAAAAGGGTGGAAAAGATGACCCTGGGAATGACTGACCTATCAGCCTCACCTCTGTGCCTGGAAAAATCACGTAACAGAGCCTCTTAGAAGATGTACACGGCTTTACCAAGGGCAAGTCCTGACTGACCAAACCAGAGACCTTCTATGATGGAGTGATCACATCAGTGGACAAAGCAAGGAATACAGATGTCATTTATCTAGACTTCTATAAAGCCTTTGAAACAGTCCTTCACAACATCCTTCTCTAAATTGGGGAGAGAGAGATTTGTTGAGTAGGCTGGTAGAAAGATACAAAATTGTTTGGACGGCCACATCCAGAAAGTAATGGTTGGGTGCTCAGAGTCCTGGTGGTCACCAATGACAAACAGTGTCCTTTGGGGGTCCATATTAGGACCAGTGTTATTTAACATCTTCATTAATGACACAGATGGAGGAATCAAGCACAGCCTCAACAAATTTGTCAATGACACCAAGCTGAGTGGTGCAGAGGATATATCTGAAGGATGGGATGCCATCCAGAGGAACCTGGACAAGCTCGAGAGATATTCCCGTGAGAATGTCATGCTGTTTAACAAGACCAAGTGCAAGGCGCTGCACCTGTGTCAGGGCAAACCCAGTACCAATACTGACTGAGGGATGAACTGATCAAGAGCAGTCCTCTCAAGGACTTTGGTGTCTGGACATGAGGCAGAAATGTGCACTTGCAGCTCAGAGAAGGAAAGAATGAGAGAGAGAAAGTGAGAAAGAGAGAGAGAGAAAGAGAGAAAGAGGGAAAGAGAAGGGAAGAAAAAGAAAAAGAAAAAGAAAAAGAAAAAGAAAAAGAAAAAGAAAAAGAAAAAGAAAAAGAAAAAGAAAAAGAAAAAGAAAAAGAAAAAGAAAAAGAAAAAG
>JACBWW010001751.1:0-11692 GCA_020086605.1 Lanius collurio
CCAATTTATATATGTATATTCTGATAGTATGGGTGCAGATGTACTCTGCTACACAGTTTTCTTTATTAGGCAAATGTGGGTTTTTGTGGCAGCCCTAACATCGTTTTCATAAGGACAGCTTTGCTATAAAGCTGACTCTGGGAATTTAGGGCATATGTTTGTTTATTAATAGTGTACTTTGTACTATGTATATAAAGAAAGGTCATCAAAGAGTGCATTTCTGATTTGTAGCTTGAAATGCAGATCTCTGCTGAAGTTTGTTTCTGTTCCAAATATCTGCTCATAAAGATATATGGGTATGTGTGCAGTTTAGATATTCTGAGATTAAACTCTCAGAGGCAAGCTTGGCTGCTTTGTTTATTAATGGGCAAAAGCACTGTCTGAAAATTTTACAATAGAGGAGTAGTTCTAGACAGACAGCAAGGCACCACTGTGGGGGCTGATTGCTCATTATATTTATAGAGAAGCATAGAAGCCATGTGTGAAAGATTGCTTTAAGGGCTGATGTTTTCTAGTATATGATACAAACTACCAGTGGCTGTTTCTGAGAGATGTTGAGAGTATAGATTTAGAAATGGGACCCTGTTTTTAACAGCTACCTAAAGATACCAAGTGAGAGTTCTCTCTTCAAAAAGACCTTTCTTTGAAGTTGTAGCACTTTTTGTTATGTTAGTGAGGACTTTCTTGATTAGCACCTAACTCAGCATGCCTGAAGAAGAACCAGTGAGCCCTTAAATAAAGGTTTATCAGCATGTTGTATAATCTGATATCTGGGGGTTGCTAATAATTACCAGTCATTTGACTTAGCATTATTTAAAGTAAATGAAAAAATAATTAGGTTAATTTGAATCCTGGTGGGTAATTTGATAAAGAACTGGCTTCCCACTTGACCAGTTCAACCCACCATGTATTTAGATAATACTTGAAAGCTGGGTGCTCAGTATTATATCTGTGTTTTAACAGGGTCATTTTCCATGCTTGGGAAGTTCTTAGAGTTATCAAAGAGTAGTAATTTATTTTTTAAGAGGAAGCCTTATGTATCATTAAGTATGATTTGATACTTCAGGCTTTAATTTCTATACCCTATTGAACCTAATATGACTAATGCAACTTAAAAATTGAACTTTTTTCCTGAAATCTTGCATTACATTAAAATTGCTGTAGCTGCCACTTAACACCCTTCTCCCTCCAACTTTTCTGTATTTTCTCTTTTCAACTTTGCTTGCCACATGCATTTTTGAGCCCCTTCTGTAGAGAAAGAGTGTTAGGGACCATCTTTCTCCTCCAATAAGGTGTCAAAATATAGGCTTAAGAATAGTGTATGACACAGTTACTCTGCTTCCAGAATCAACATTCAGAATTTGCTATTTGCTCTTTTTTCAATAGGTCCATTACTTATTTGAGGTTCACAGTAGCATCATCTATGTTATACAATTGTGTGGCTTCTGCTTGAAAAGTTTTGGGGACTCTCTAGTCTGGAGTGTGAGCTGCCAGCTTTGTCACCCTCCCCTCGTGTGGTCTGAGAGCTGACTGGAAGGTTGGCAGCTCCTGAGGTGTTGAGGCACTTGTGGTCCTACTGATGGCTCTGCAAACCCTTTCCTGGTTTGTGTGGGAGCTGTTATGGAGCTAAAGGATGCCAGTTGGCAACATCCTGCATCGAGTTCTTTCAGGCTCCCTTTCACAAGGTCACTTCCATAGTGATGTTTTTTCTTTTTCTTTGTAAATTCCTGAAGGTGGCCTAAAGAGCAAACTCATGTCCTTAACTCTCCTGGATGCCCAGGGTGTTTGGGTGCTGCCTTGCTTGGTCAGGGTGGGCTCTCAAATGATGCAGCTGCCTCAGGTGAAACCAGTGCAGGAACTCTCACTCACACCTGGAGCCACTGTCAGAGTCTCAGCCATGAATAAAACCAATGTTTTAGAGATATTATCCTATGTCAGTTTGGAGAAATTTACAGCTAATTAAATGACCAATTATGCATGAGAAGCTCTTTATTTCCACCCAGGTTCACGTCTGACTCTATCAGATTCTGTACGTTCTGCTTGTAGGATGTGTTAAGAAACCAAGGTTATTTTTTTTTTTTTGTGAGGCATTGTGTGTTTTTATTTGCTAAAGAATCTGTACCTACAATCTCATGTTCACTGACTCTTCAGTCTCAAAATCCCCTGAAAACATACCAACTTCTTCCCCCTCAACTTCACACCCCAAAAAAAGTGAACTGCAAATCATATTAACTAAGATGTAAATTACAGTCTGGGTTTCTGATGCCAGTCCATGCTCTATTCAGTATTTTGCAGATTTAGTTGTTCTGTGCTCTTATGAACTATCATTTGGCATTTTCATATCAAAAGTATTTAAATAGAATATTGAATTGAGTATTACACATAAGGAAAAAAAACCTTTTACAGAAACAATAATGAAAAGTATTACTGATCTCGTTTCAGTTACCAAATTTAGGGTCAAGGGTAACAGCTTTGCAATGAGACTGAATAAGGTGGGTTTTTTCCTTTATAGAGGAGAGCAAGCATGTCATGCTACCAAGTTTCCAGTACCTGAGCAGTTACCTGGAAGAAAACAAATACTGGATCCTTGGAGCTAAAATAATGGAGTTCATTTATCTAGTTTTCCTTGATTGTTTTATTATTACTTGCTCAGTCAAGGTGAACTCTCAAATGATGTGGCTGCCTCAGGTGAAACCAGTGCAGGAACTCACTCACACCTGGAGCCACTGTCAGAGTCTCAGCCATGAATAAAACCAATGTTTTAAAGATGTTATTCTATGTCAGTCAGAGTTTTCAAAGGTGTCTAAGTCATGTATTCAGTTTTCACTCCTAAAACCCTGGAAATCCAAGCCCAGACAGTAACTGAACAAACTAACAGCAAGTTTTCTGTTTCACACAGACAGTTGAAATTACACTCCAAAATATTTTTCATTTGCCACAACACTATATTTCATTCTGTGTCTAACACAGCTGAAGGCCTGGTTGCCTGCAAATAGATTTGTAAGGTATGTTTCTATACTGTTTCTTGTGAATGATAAAGGCTTACCTTGCTCTCATAAGGACCAACTTTTTAAAATTAGTAAATATAGAAATAAAATTTATTTTGAACAAAGTGCAAGTGAATAAAAATGCTCCTCTGTATCACATAGTGCCATGCAGCCTCCCCTTAATCTTGGGGTTATACAGCATAGTTAAAAGATGCTATGTTTTTTTTGATCAGGTATTCAGGTTTTGTGTGGATTCTTTCAGGAAGGGAGAGACTTGCTCCTCAATATGCCTGGAAATTTTTGAGAGAGTGAGTTGTAATTAGTGGGAAGAGGGGTGTGACTGAGTGCCATCATTTATAGTCATAGATGTACCTTTATTGCACACTTTTCTTGGACTCTATTATGATTAAATACAATTTTTGTGTATAGACAAAAAAGGCAGATTCTGGTAATGCCTCGGTGTGAAGGAAAGTTGAAACAATGCAGGAAATTCTTTTTTGTGTGGACACTGTCTCTTTTTGCTTGTGTTCCCGTGCTTGTATATAATATTTATAAAGCAAACTGACATCTATTTCCCTTTCCTCAGTTGTAGCCTTTGGATCCAATGAAACACCTTGTAGAATACAATATTTTGTTTTTCTAAGTGGAGACAACAGCAGTCAAACTTATTGGAGTGCAAAGTGTGTAGAGTGAGCAAGAAAGTCACTCGGGTCTGTCTGAATTTATAGTACAACAGGTCCCTGAAGCTGATGGTTTGTCCCCTGTCAAACTTTCTCTTTAGTGGTGTCCTCAGAAGATGTATTTGGATTTTGTCCCCAGCCTACCAGTTTGGTGTGTGACCTCTGACAACAGCTAATAAAATCCTAAAGAATTTAAAGATGTTCTTTGCAATATAAATACTGCTTAGCAAAAAGCTTTACAATCCTCCAGTTATATGTGTGCATCAAAGCACAGATGTTAAATAAAGGCAGACCTTTACAGTTCAGTGATTGAATTAATGCATTTGAAAGGAGGAGAGGGGAAATGGTTTCAGGACAAACCAAACCAGATGGAAGAAGGTGGGGCTTAGCTTTCCTACCAATTTCTTTTGGGTGAACTCAAATACATGGTCTGAAGTTAATGTTTTAACTTAAGATTTATTTTATATTTAATCTGTATTAAAAGGGAGGGCTTTTTAGATTAGCACATTCAATTTATTTGCTTGAAAATACTGGATGAAATTAATCTGAGATCCCAATTTTTCCCTGTTTTGTTCCACTGATGATGCAGTTTAACTGGAAATCACAAAAGACTTGTTCTACTAAGTAAATATATTTTATGGTTAATTCATTATTTTATTGAAGTGGGACAGGGAAGTCCAGTTATACAAAATGCTGGGACTTTAGTTCATGTTTAACTGCTGTTACATGTTCCTCAACACAGAGGATCTGAGAGAAGGATGATTTCTGAACCCGAGTTGCACTAAATATCAGGTCTGTCCTTATAAAGCAATTTAAAAAATGAACCTGTTGTACAGCTCTTTTTAATTTTTTCCAATGTCTCATTGGTGGGAATTGAGTTTTTTGGCTCAATATTCTTTTAAAAAATTTATTGAGATACCAAATTACTGTCTTTCCTACACTGTGTACAGTAGTACTAGATTTAGGAGCATTAATTTTTTATTTCAAATAGAATTTTTTATGAGAAAAGATGTTAAATCTTTCAGATCAGCAGGAATACCCACTGCAATTCTAATTTTGGAGTCTTGGTTATACAATAAAGGCAATATTCACACATACAAGTTGAGGGAGCTATTTTGATCCCAGCCATGAAGAAGCCCTCCACAGGCTGCTGCTATATATGACTGTTTACCCAGAGCATGATGTGTGTGGACAGTTGGAAAGGTTACTGCTGTGGTTATGTGCTGAATTTTGCATAGGACGCTGCAAAGGGGGATGTAAAAAAGCTACACAGATTGTTTCAAATAGTGGTGAATTCTGTGGTTTTGGCTCAACACATTTATGCCTTTCTAGATGAAAGTAGAACATAAGTTTGCTAGAAGCCAGAAGATTTTTTTATGAACTCTAACAGTCTGGGAAAAAAAGAAGTTGGCTTGAAGAAAAGAGAACTGAGATGAAAAAAATTAGCTCCCAGAAAACAGTTTCTGCCACTTGTAAGAAAATCACAAATACCTTTATTGTTCATGTGTTTCTATGTTTTTGCTGAGTTTTGAGGCAGAAAGCAAAAGCAGGCTGACCATGACTGTCTTAGGAAAAAGTAACTTCAAAATAGTATTTCAAGAGGATGAAAGAATTTAGCCTGGTACTGCTGTAACCTGTCTAAAGCCTCTTGGATGAGACCAATCCTCTTGTGCATGTGAAAACAGCAAAAGGTGAAGGGTTGCTATAGCAGAAGTATAACTTGTGAACATTTCTTAAAAGAAATGAGAAAATCTTGACTAACCAAAGTGGGGAACAAAAATTTTACTGTTTGCAGGCAACTGCATGGTGAGATACAGGATCAGCAGCTGTGCATGGGCATAGCTGTCTGAGCATGCTGACATGAATGGGATCTTCATCCTCAAAAACTCCACCCAGAGACAAAACATTTCAGTAAATAGAGCAATGAAAAGTTTAAGGCTTTTTATCCTGGTCTGACTACAAAAGAACTAATACCGATTTTCCAGAATTCACAATGAATTTCTCAGACATTATTTTCCTTCAAAACAGCCAACTCCTCCAAGCTGAAAAATACCCATAAGGAGGGGAAGAAAGCCTGGTAGTTTTGCAAGCAAAATGTATTTACATTTTGGATCCTTCTGACTCTCAGTTGCTATTGCAGTGATAGAAATAGGAAAGCTGATTTTGAAAGTGAGCTAGCAAAGATTCTCCTGAGTGCTATATCACCAATATCTTATTCAGGGAGCAGGGGGAGCTGGACAGGTGGCTGTAGCTGTGTGTAAGGGAATAAGGCCAGTGATGTGCCAGATGTTGCCAGTCTCTGGTCCAGTATAAACCTCCCTTTGAGTGAACTCCAGTCCAGTGTCTGACCTGTTGAGTCACAGCAAGACAATGGAGCCAGATTGCTAACTCAAAAAATGAGGGTCTAGAAAAGATGGATACCTGGGCTCACAGGGCTATTGCTGCTGAGGTAAGCCCAAGTGGCTGTCACTGAGCCATCTTTGTCTGAGCCAAGGGGATTCATGATTGCAATGGGCTGTTGGCAACTGTGGAAGTGAGCAGGAGAAGGGGTATGACACCTGCATGCCACTTATTGTGTGCCCTTCCATGTTCCTTTTTCTGAGACATTTGTTGGCCCATTTCCCCTATTCCTGCAAAATGTCTCAACTCCTTTTGTGGAATTATGTTTTTTAATCTGTGCTTCTGAATTCTCTCTTCTGGCTTTTTTTTCAAGTTTTCATTACACACAACCTCTCTAAACTTTTTCTCATTGGAATCTGTCTATGATTCTTATGTATCAGTACAGCAATTCCTTAATCCTAACCATCCCACCTCCTCCTCCCATTCCTATGTGGCCTAATCTGCACCATCATCCACCTGGGCCATCTGCCTGGGTCACTCAGGCACAGCCTTGCTGTCCCAAAGCACGACTGCCTGGGGACCAGCAAAGATGCCTGCAGGCTTGACTGTGGGATGTGTGACTTGTTCCACTCCACTGTTGGTCTGCAGTGAGAAAGTGGGGCCTGTTTTCTGTCTACAGGTCTTTCTTCAGTTCTAGTACCTCTGCTCAAGTAATGTTTCTTTTCCACTGCTAAGTGTCCTGTGTTTACAGCATCAATCATATGTGAAACTCTCTAGTTTCTCTCCCACACTTTTTCTTGAAAAAATTCCTGAGAGATGTGCTTCCCAGGAAAGATTGAAAAGCTTAATGGAGCACCCATGATGCCTGGAAAGAGGAACAATCTTTTGCATCTCTGCGAAGTGGGATCAGGGTAAGGGGAGTCTGTCTGTTGGCTAAAGTTGAATTCCTTGGATTAATATTGGAATAAATGGTCCAACTTTTAAAAGTCTCCTGGGATGTAAGGAGAATGAGTTGTACTGAGGATTTGTAAGGAGCAAACTGTAAGATTTCAAGAACAATGGGGTAATAGGTGTTGTAGAAAACAGAGAAGCAGCAACATAGCCTTGTACTTGTGAGGCTCAAGGCAGTTGACTGTTATTTGCCCTCAAAATAAAAAGTTATTGAGTGGTGGTGTGCAAGCTTCTGTCTCAAGTCCAGGACTATTCAACAAGTTCACTGAGAACATGATGTTGGACTTGAGCATCCTGTTAACTTCACAATTAAGAATTAAATTGGAAAAGGGAGATGTAAATGTGTTGGGGAAACATTGCCCTTCCCCCATCTTTCACTTCCTAATATTTGGGACAGTCTTATGCAATGAAACATCAGAAATTTGGTCTTCCTCACTTGTGTTGTAAAACTATTTCATTTTGCATAATCAAAATGCTTATGACTTTATATAGTAAATTTGTCCCATGTGTCTTCGTGATATTTTTTTTCTCTCTTCTTTAAAGAAAAATCTTAAGAAATAGTGAGGTGATGTAATGGTTAAAGAGATAGTGTAATAATTGATACTAGTGCTTGTCCCAATAGGAGTACATTTCACATCCGTTATTTATGATGTGAAGCACCACTGGGGACAGATTCAGTAACAATGTACATAGTACTACCTTTAATTAGACTAACAGAATAAATATGGCACACAGGCTTTAGGGAGCTCATAAAAACTCTATCCCTGATGGAGAGGAAATTGTTGCAACTGGAGAATGATAACTGTAAACTGTGAAGATCAAGATCTCCTAACTTCTTGTGCAGCAAGATTCTTGCAGCACTTATGGGTAAACTTAAGGTTAAACTATGACCTTTCAGACAAAACCGTCCCGTGAACTTAGAAAGCTTAAAAGTAAAATTTACTTGTCAGTCAAATGACAAATGTCAGATGACCCTCTGCTATCACTTTGCTTATATCAGAATTTCAAAAAAAAAAAAAAAAAAGAAAAAAGTACTACAAAGATTAAGTTATTAGAGCAGAAAAATATCTTTACCTGAGACTATGCTGCCTCTCTTCTGGGCTGCACTGCCTGAGGTACAGAGCAGAAGCTTGGGGTATTAGGCTTTGAAGTTAAAGCATAACAGCCTCTTTGTTTTCTGTTTTCCTTGCCACAAAGAGCACATAACTGCAATGACAGAGTTGGGTGAATGAGTGCTTTACACGGCTGCCCAGTGCAGCACCTGCTGGCCACTGCGTGTGACACCCCTGCAAGCTTCTACCTATGGCCCAGAAAGGGACACAGAAACCCCTTGTGAGGTTTCATGTCTTATAATAGTCAGAAATATGCATGTGGTGGGTTGCATTTTCCTCCTTGAAGCCAGTTTTTCCATGTGTTTCAGCCAAAACAAGACCTGCAAAAAGTAAGAATAGTTTTCCAGTTCAGGACTTTAGAGGTAACTATGGCAATGCTACAACTGGATTGTGACATCTTTAGGTTGTGGGGCTGCCTTCAATGTTTTTAGTGGTTTGCAGGCTTAGCTGGACTGGGTATTTTAATAGTCTGTGGATTGAGTCTTGTAGCTTGTGTCTATCTTGAGATAAAAAGCCGATGGTTCAGTCTTCAGAAGAAGAAAAATCCAAAAAGGGATTTTAAAATTGGACCTTTTTGCACAGTTGTCACAAATGAAGACTTGCATATGAATGCTTATTGGGGGTAAGGGATCTAAGGTAACAAAAACTGAATCCACCCTTGTGGATGGGATGAAGAATGTACACTGAAAACATGGAATACCAATGGTCTCTGCTGTTGTGGAGGAATAAGTGAAACCACGTGAATTACAAGACTGGCTTGAACTGAAGTTCCAATCGCTTGCATGCCTTGGTCCATTAACATCACTGTTTAACACACTGCTTGTCTTCTCACAGTATCTCTAAATTATTGTGTTTAGGGGTTTGGTTGTTTTTGTTTGGTGCGTTGGTAGTTTTTTGGGGTTTTTTTTTATAAAGGTCTGTTTGTACCTTGAAGAATTATGGGAACTGCTCTTACAAAGAACATGTCTTATAGAACCTACCACGTCTTTTTCTGACTTAATAAATGTTCATTTCCAAATGCAAGGTTGGAAAAAGTGGCAAAGCTGTGCATTTTTTACAGACTCTATTCCTCTGAGCCATGTTTGATAGGAAATAGTTTTTTTAACATTCCAATTTTATGTCTTAACAGTTAATAATTTATCCAGAAAAATTCCCCATAAAGTGAAAATTAGTGTCCCTATTTTCCTGTTTAAAGTTTTATCAGAAATAGCACTAGTGGCTATTTGCCTGAGATACAAGCTAAAAGCTGAGTATCTACTGCAATATTTCCTTCTCTGTTTAGCTTTATTAATAGGTGAGCGTTTTATTGGTGGGAGATCTTTTGTTAACTATAAGAAAAAATTGTATACACGTATAAATAAAACTTGGTGATTGAAAGTAGGTCAGTCCTTCAGTATGGCTTTTAGCTACATCTTAAAGATTTTTCTCTGCAGTGATTTGCTGATCCAGTTATTCTTAATATCATAATCCTTAAATTTATAATCCTCAGTGATAGTTAATGATTGCTAACATGCATAATTTTCCTCCTGCAATGTCATCAGTGCCAGTGATACATTTGGTCAAGTGGCTGTCTGTTTCAGAATCTGGTTTTTTAAAGTGTATCTAATTTAATTACCAAACACTGAATACACTCCCTGCAAAAGTCACTGACCTAGAATGTTGCCTCTAAGCTTTTGAGCATGGCTGATAGTGGAATGATGTAAAATGACATGAAAGCTGAAGACATAATTGCTCATTGTGAATCTTTTTTTTTAGTAGCTAACATTATTCCAAAGATGAAAAGTGACAGTTATATATTTTTGGCAATGTTTCCCTGTAGGAAAGGAACAGGCAACCTACTTATTTTCTCTACTGTTAGAGCTGACTCAAAACTATATTCATAAGAAGTTTATTTAGTGACATTATAGACTGAATTTTTGAGCAGTCTGTACCCAAGTAGTAATTTAGGGCTCTTATAGTCTAGGTACGTATTCATGAAAAATGAGCTGTTGGAGGTTTAGCCACAAAATATCACAAGATATTTCTAGGAGCAAATGCCGTGTTTTGAGAGTTTTCAAGAAAATAAAAAAACCTCCAAAACACAAAATTTAAGCATTCAAAATTCAGATGCTGTTTCTGAATATCTGGCTCTACAAAACTTAAAAATGCCATCTGGTGACAGCTTTACCTTCTCCACAGATTCCATCAGACCACATGTGTGTTGTTCCCATTGCTTGCAAATTTACACTTGTAGCTGATGGGAATTGTACATATGTGAAAGCTTGGAAAGCAGTTACTGAGCAGCCTTATTTCCAAAAGAGCTGATAAAATGTAGCAGCCAACAGTCTTAAAGTGAACACAGAGCCTGCACAGAACACTGCAATATGTGCTAAGGCTCTGTGTTCACTTTAACAGAGGTTGTTACAGCTCCTGGTGCTGATAAAGGTACATCAGCTGTAGTCAGCTCAGGAACCCAGCAATCTCTGGGTGCCATACAGAGATACCAACTTCTTTTCTCAGCAAGTTTGGAGAGTCTGCCTGTTCAATTGTGGGTCCTCTATTAGAGGAGGATAGTGGCTCCAGCACCCTGTGAGCTCAAGAGCAGCAAGCTGCTAAGGTGGTCTTATTGGTTTGGGATCCAAGTAAAAATTTCTTTGTAGATTTGGTGTATATATATAATACTTTTATAGAAACACTTTGTAGAAAGAAGGCAAAATAATGTTTTGATAACTACAAATAGTCCTTAAAACATTCTCTATCATTTGTAAGCACTTTGGTTAAATTAAGTTTTACTTTCAGTTCATCAAATGCCAGTATATCCTCCTGGCAGATAATTCTGTCAAGAGCATCCTGAGCTAATCTGATGGTGTCCTCACAGAAAATGAATAAGGCAAAAAGAACTCTCTTTCAGGAAAACATAACTCTGGTGCTTTATCTATGTAGAGAGGAGCCATTAGTGCTAGATGTTAAGACTGGAAAGGCATACACCTAAGTTCAAGCAAAAAACCCTTCTGCACAGGTATGCACATCTCAGACTTGCATTGCTCCTGAGCAATGCTCCTGACTAATTAGCAATGGACACAGTAATGCCTTAGAATCTCAAGATTTAAAGCAGAAGTCATGTTCCCATACAGATAGGAATCTCTACAAGGAGGAAGGAAATGTAATATTTTGCTTGTTTTTGGTTTGGTTTATTTTTGTCCTGCAAGTATGAAGTGTCTGAAGTGCCTGTCTGCATCCACAAAGGCATTGATGGGATGGGTGGTGTAGCAATGCAGAGATGAAGAAGGGGGGGGAGGGGTTTTTTTGTTTGGTTGGTTTTGTTTCGTTTTTAGAATTCACTCTTAACAGTCAGTTTGTGGTATTCACTTTGAGCAGACTTGTGGTTTGATTATCTCACTCTTGCTACATGTCAGCGAGTTCCAGAAGGCACTTCCAGTCAGAAGTTACCAACATTTGTGCCACGTACCTGAATTGCCTGAATTTTGCCGAATATAAATCGTGTCTTTTAAGGGCTGATACAAATCTGAAGTCCATATGTAGCTCTAGGCCAGAGAGGGATGCCAGTAAGCACCCAAAATAAAGAAGCCCCTGGGTATTGTGACAGGAGGTATTTTAAAAGATGTGATAATGTTTTGCTTGG
>JACBWW010001752.1:0-11666 GCA_020086605.1 Lanius collurio
ATTTAATATTTTAATATAATATTAAAATATTAGACTTCCAGCCTTTCCAAGAAAACTATCTCCTTTTGTTAAGGTTCTCTCCAGCCAGAATGGCCCCCTAAACACAACCTATTTGTTAAAACATTTACTCAATGACTGTTCTGTATCTGTGAAATAGCAACATCTCCTATCAGAGAGCTGTTTATTCATCTGAAATAAGCAGACATGATATCTGAAACTATCACATATCTGCATATCTATCATATATCTGATATCTGCAGACAAATATATTTTGTCTCACCCCCTGCATCAGGGGGTGACTTGTGTAAGAAAGAGGAAAATAAGGGTCCATCTTTGAAAATTACATGTACTCCAGTTTCCTTAATGTTCTTTGATAAATCTAAGTACTTGAAGCTTCTAGGAAGTAACAGGGCTTCCTTTTCTTTTTCTCTTTCATTTTTAACACAGATATTAATCACACGCTTTAATTAGATTGTGAGCAAAATACAGTCATCACCTGAATAAGAAAAGATGCACACTTAAACTTCTTAAGGAAAGAGAGTGTGATTCTTCAAAATAAGTGAAAGAGGCCTGGGATAGGGGGAGAAAAAAAGAGAGATGAACTGTGAATATATTGGAAAAGTTATTTGAACAAGAAGTCAATCAGGCATAGAGTGTGGAGCCTCTGTGAAATATACTTCACCCAAGTGGGTGGCTTTGTAGGAGGAAGAGAGTATTGTTTACCAGAACTGAAAAAGTTAGGATAAAAAAGGAAAAAAATAACTAAAAAAAGAAGCACTGTGGTGCTCAGAAAAAGATCACTGCTGGCTAACCTGACAGGTTAGATCTAAGTTACTTGCTTATACTCTGTCATTTTAAACAGCATGGTAGTGCTAACTGCAGTAAAAAATAGGTCTTGGCACTGCCTGTCAGGTATTACACTTGTTGGAGAGGTGCTGATGGTTTCATTTTACAGCCATAGGGGTCTAGTCTTCTGTGAATAGGTGTGCACAATAACATTAAGAGGAATACCTGTGTTCATACATGGGCAAAGAGGCCCAAAGAGCTTGTGTTAATATTCAGATAAGAATTAAAATCAGGCTTAATCCTTTCATTCAATAGATAAAAAGTCTAGCATAACTTTAGAAAAGCCTTTATTTCAGTCATGTAGAGGAGACAGAAATTACTAGTTAGGCTTATAGTCAAACAGTGCTCTGCAAGGTATTAGTACACTCTATAAGAAGAAACCGACAGCACTTAAAAATTTCTTCATTGCAATTAAAAAAAAAATCTATCTTCAGCCTACTATCACTGTTTTCAAACACAAATAACTTTTCCCAGCAGTGAGGTGCAGAGACCACATTAACTGTTGTCATATAGAAGAGGCTGGTTCAATTGCAGTTCTGACATTTCCTTGTACATTCTGGAGACCTTGAGAGAAAATTAATATAGTGAAATCCTAAAATGTCTGGCTCTGAACCACCTTCTCAAAGCGCAGCTGGAGCCATGCCCACTGACACTGCTGCCCTGCAGCCCCCATCTGGCATGAAACCTGCCAAACTACCATACAGAGCTACATGAGTACAAAGAGAAAGAGAAAAAAAAAAAAAAAAAGGAACCAGCCAGTCAACCAGATCTGCTTGTTACATCCCTGCCTAGGAGAAAGGAGGAAGCACACCACATACTTCTCTCTCCTCATTTTATGCCTCCCTTGCACTTAAAAGCTTCTACATTAAAGCAATATTTAAGGACATAATGTACTTAACACTTTCCCTGGTTTGGGTGCTTAGAAAGCCAGAACTGCCTATAATATATTTTTTATGCCATTCTCCTTGTGTGCAGGAGAATTCAAACACACACGAGCTGTTTATTCAAACTACACAAAAGCACAGAATAGCTAGCTCAAGTTAAAGCCAAGTCAAATATGACCTACATTTTAGATAAAAAAATGAAATTTTTGCATACAATGTCAAATTCCCCAGTTATGTTCTTACATAACACAGATGCACAAAATTCCAACTTACACAGGTCCCTTTAGAAAAGCTTTCAGCAGCTTGAAGTAGAAATGGGATGCAAACAGAGGAAATATTAAAGGAACAGCTTGGGCATCAATGTTTCTTGACATCACTGGCAAAACTCTTCACTCGTTTGATTGTGGCTTTACCAGAACCTTTTAAAAGTAAAGTACTAAACAAAGGAACTAGAACCTGGACAAATTTGAGAATGCTGGAGGAGGGAGGGAAGAAGGGAGGAAGGCAGGAAAAGAGGGAGAAAGGGGGGGAGGAAGAAAGGAAATGTTTGTAAAACATCTAAATTTAAGAGTGAAAGTAAAAAACATCTGTAACAAAACACCACTATCGATGTCAGTGAGGGAGAGGAGGAAGAGACATAGAGATAAGTGCAGGGTCTTAGTCCTAAGACACAAAAAATAACTAGGATTTTGGATATAAGATGTTAAGGATATAAGATATTGGGATGTAGGAAGAAAAGAAGCACTGGCTGCAGTGACTGCTCCATCTTTGACAAACTGTCAAGTAAGCAAGCAGGGAAACAAGAGGATTTAAACAGGAAAAAGCTGAAGGTTGAAAAGGACAAAGGTTATAGCTGTGTTAGTGACTGGAAACAAAGAAATTACAAGCCTCATTGACAAAGCAAATAGTGTAGAGGACCAGCAGAGAAATTTCCAACTTCAAATCTGGAAGCCTTGATGGAGGTATGTAATCTTTGTAGATCAATAAAATTTTATGCAGTGTGATGGCTCAAAGGGATAGGAAGTGATGTGTTCTGGAGGAAGCTGCTTCAGTTTGTACCATAATCTAAAGCACCCTTTCAGTAGATCAGTTCTTAAGGAAAACATATGGTGCAAACAATTCCCTTACAGAGACTGTTTGTAAAGCAGTTTTGGGCTTTGGGACCAATTTCAGCCTCATGCCACATTAGTTTGCCTGTGTCTTTTTGATGACTAGATTAGGAGATGGATGCTTTGCCTGCTGTGAGCTCTTCTGCTATACCTCATTCAATTATGAGTTCTAACTTCTAGAAAAGATATTTGCAAAATGTAGTGTGTTCCTCAGCATCAGAGCTAAAAATCTTTTCCTTTATTTTCCATTGAGCATCATCTCACAAGTAGTTCCCCTCTTCTAATCTCCTTCCGACTTTGCTCTTTTGTAATTGGGAAGTGTTTTCAGTACCTGAATGAATGGCATTCACAATACCTGTGAATATTGCTCTTAATCTACACCATCTGAGTTCAGCGGAGTTAAAAAAAGGGAAATCAAGTACTTTGCCTTTCTTCCCTTCATTGTTCAGTTATTCGTATTGTGTAATGGTAGAAATAAGGATGGTTTTGGTAGAAAATAGATTTATACTGGTGCTGTGTCATCAGTTCTATTAAAGAGCCTGATAATGTCACTTTAAACCCATCCATATGCTTAACAACATCAAATGAACACGACCTTGGTAATCACCGTGAAAGCAATCATTTGAGCATTCTACTGGGGTCATGTTTCTGGTAAATTGACTGATTATGAAATCAATCTGAAAAGCACCACTTTAGGAAAAGAAAATTCAAACTCTATGTACACACTGAAAATGAATGTCTAAACTTAAGAAGATATTTCATAATTAATTTACTTTCATTTGGATTACTAAAAAAAAAAATATGTTCTGCTACATTTAAATTTTGACTCTCTTGGATGAGCTCTCTATTGTTATTTCATTCCCTGTCAGGAAGCTTCACTGTAAACTGAAAGATAAACTTAAAAAAATAAGTGTATATGACCAACTAAAGATTTTTTAACAGAAATTTCTTATATATGTATTAAAATTATTGCTTTTGTTGAGCTTTCTATACTAGCTATCCTAGTTTCATGCACGACAGAGCTTAGTTATGTGCAAATAAATATTTGTATGCACATATTCACATGCATTTTCAGTATTAACAATCTAATTAAATAGTTATTCCCATAATAGACTTAGTTTTGCATTTTAAGAGTAAGCATAAAGGTCACTAGCCCATGTGAAATCAGACTTCCATAATTTCTGGTTCCTGGTATTTCTACCTTTACGAGATATGAATTTAAAAAAACACTGTCCCTTACATGAAATTTTAGAATTTTATTGTATTTATCCTTTCTGTTACAAAATTTAGCTGGGTTTATATCTCATTAGATTTTTTTTTTTTTCTGGATCTTGTATTTTGATAGGTTGTGCAGCTTACTGTCATCTTCTCAGCTGTATAAATTACTCTTTAACAGAATGGTCACAAGGAGCTGAAACATACATCAATCTACTGTGCTTTCCATAACAAACACTTTAGTTGAGTCACCATAACAGTGCTTCAAAATGTTATTAGTCTAAAGGAAATACCAGCTAATATGGCATCCATTAGGTGCTGATCACCTCATGGTGATCAAGTTCAGCAGTGTGGTGGTGAACTGGTGCCAAGTTCAAGATGTGGTAGCTGACAAGCTTCTATAAGCATCGTTATTTAGGCTAAGCCTATGCATGACAACTTACCAGTCCACAGCATTTTATCCTATCTATAAGACCAAAATATTGATACTTCTATGAAACCTATGCAAAATTGGAATTCTTGTCGCAGGATATAAGAAAGGCAACAAGCTGAATATCTAGTCAGAGCCAAGCTAAAAGCCTTTTTAGTTTTTTTCTTCTTTCATACATGTGTTTACTTGTTTTCAGTAAGTTACAAGCATTGCTAAAGCTACAACAAAGGCTATTGATGTACTGCTTCAACTTGGCAACAGCTAGCAAGAACATGAAGTTTCACAAGACCATCCCAGAAAGAGTTCCAACACAATTTCCAAACAGTGTTCTATTTAAAGATTTTCTATTTGTCTTAACAAGAGTAAAAGTGTAAAACATAGTCCCAATTAACTTTCTCTTACCCACAGCTTTTTTTTCCAGTCTGTGGGTTTATCATATCATTCTTAGCTGAAAAAAAAAATTCCTCTTCCTGTCTACTTACAAACATTTTTCAGTGAATGATAAATTTACTTAAAGATATTTTCTATACAGTTTGCGTTTTTACTAAGTCTAATTTACGCAAATTAAACCAGCCCTTGCAGTGCCCCAAAATCCCAAGATTTTTTAAATGCTGGAAGGATTTTTCTTAAACTGTACTTGTTGAAGACAATCAGATTTTTGGCACTGAAGAAATCATAGCCAAAAGATCAAGATTTTTGTGAGGTGAATCTCATTTCTAGAAATACTGTATCCAAAGCATAATGTTTTTATATTATCTTTATGAAACATTTGTGATCTGTCACAAACTGTTTTCCATGATAATTGATCATTTTTTTTACAAAAAAATGAAGAGTTATTTAGCTATCTGTGCTTCATGAAATTATTTCTACTTCTCAATTAGGATTAATTACTTATCACAGAAGCCAGCAAGTAGCCAAAAAGATATTTTTAAAGTCCTTTAGCATGCAATTCCATCTTCATGTTACCGATTCTCTGACATTCCCCAGGATGGGGTAGGAAGGTGATCACAGGCAAATTTAATTTTTCTGGCAGCTCTTTCCTGACTTTAGGAGAAGAGCCATCATTCATGATGGAGCCAGAAGCAAACATGTCAGACAAGCAAAATGCCAGTGTTTTCCATTATGTGGCAGGTGCACATCTTTTCAATGTATACAGCCAGGTATGCCAGCTCAATGTTCATGCTGAAACAGACATGGAACTATGCAGAAATGAAAAGGGTTTGCAACCCTCAGGCGCACACATGAGCATCTCACTGGGCTAAAAAAAAAAAAGATATATTTTACTCAATACTCTACTTCTTTCTTGGAGGAGCTGGCATTTTCTCTCTTGTGATACCTCCTAGAAAACTTATGATTAAAATCAGTGTTCAGTGTATATAATCAAAATCCTAGTAGCTCCATTAATATAAAAGTAATCAGGGAAATGAAATCTCAATCTAAAGGCAATAGGCATATCTTAAAACAATTAAGTCCAGTCTTTAAAATTACATTCATTAATTTTGTCAGTCATTCAGCAAGAACACTTGCTGAAACTTGAGTACCCACAATGCTGAATTTAAAAAATCTAAACAGGGTCTAGAAATTTTAAAAAGTAGTATTTTCTAAACAAGCCAGTACTTGGCCTGAAAACTCATCAAAAATCTTTTTATAAGTGTTTTTTTTTTTAAATGGAAGGCTGGTGTTACAGTCAACAGTCCAGTCATTTTTTCAGTTTAAGAAAGTGGAAATAGTTTAAAACTTTTGAAATTATGCTGTTTAAATATCAGAACTGCTTTGCTTCCAAAGTTCAATTTAAACTTACAAGGATAGAAAAGACTGAAACTGAAAAAAAAAGCTTTCAAAATGCCTGCAATATTTTAAATTACTCAGTCCATCATTTTTGCCTCAGTTATCAGCTAATAAACTTTACAAATAGAAAAATATCATCACATTCTTTTCCTAAGAAATAACTTTTGGAATGGGTTCCCACAAAGCAACTTTTGAAAGTAAAGAGGATCTTTATATTTAACTGGTTTCTCATTACAGGTAACTTTTGCAGTTTACACTGCCACCCATGAGAAGTATGAGAAGTATGAAGTATTGTCCTCTAACACTAGTTCATGGGAGGCTGGGGAGGGAAAACAGATTTATTTGAGGGCTGCTGAAACCATTTGTTCAGCCAGTGGGTGCACCCAGCAATGGCTATGGCCTGCACTGCACTGAGTATCTCCAGCTGAAGGGGAACTTGCTGCCTCGGGGCAAAACAAGGAGCAAGGAACTTCCTCTCAGACGGAAAGGGAGCAGAGGAAGATTGCGTAATAAATTGCAGTTTGGTCACATTCTTGTTCATGCCTTTTTTTTGACACTCTGCTCCTACAGTAGAACAACAAAGTCTTATTTCTGCCAAATATTAGATCAAAAGTTGGAGTAAATTATGAAACATAGAAATAATTTAGCTCATGAAATTTTACAATTGAAAAAACATGAAATGAGAAAACAGGATGAAAAGCTTCTCCATTCCTAACATGATTTCCAGTGAGAGGAAAGGATATTTCTATCACATAATCTGGTGAATTTTAACTAATTTTCTGTTCCAAAACATAGAATAATAGTCATTTACATTGGAAAAGACCTCTAACATCATTAAGTTCAATCATTGACCTGACACTGCCAAGTCCACTACTAAACCATGTCCCTTGCAATATCTATAAGTCTTTTAAACACCTCCAGGGACAGTGAATCCACAATTTCCTTGTTCCAATGCTTGACCACCCTTTCAGTGAAGAAATTTTTCCTAATGTCCAACCTGAACCTGCCCAGGCAAAACCTGAGGCCATTTTCTCTTGTCCTATTGTTTGCTGCCTGGGAGAAAAAATAACATCCTCCTCACTACAGAGAGTTGTAGAAACAAGCTAAACAAGTCCAGTTTTCTGAGCCTCTCCTTATAAATCTAATGCATGCAAAAATTCAAGTACTGCATTTTTTTTATAATCTTGCAATTCCTTCCATATTATAAAAATTCTGAATAAAAAACCATTAGGAGTGCAGAAATTGAGTTTTGAACAATGATAAACTGCTGAATGTGGAATGTATCACTTCAGCAGTCTTCTAACTTTTGCTCCTGTAAAAAGGAAAATGAGAAACTATTTCAGATATCCCTCATATTAATCTTCATGCTATGTAGAGTGTTGGCAGCAGAGATTCGAGTTTAATCAAGCCAAACATTATTCATAAAAAGAAAGAAATGTTAAAATTATAAGTTGCCTGCCTGGACTTTTTCCTATGATGCGTATTGCATGGACTACCTGCAGAGTTAGACTCTGAATATGATCAGGATTAGACAAGAATGCTCAGAGGTGAAGAACAAGCTCAGTTCTGCCCCCTCCATTAACACAGTCTGAGGAATTGTTCAGATGCTGTTTTCTTGTGGTCACAGGAATGCATTTAGTCAAGAATTCCTAACATAAACACACACACACAGAAGATGATTTGTGTAAATTTTTTAGAAATATGGGAGAAGTAAGAGGTCTATCATTACTATCATTAGTAGATGTTTTCTTTTAACTAATGAGCATATATTACTACACTGATGGAACTACTTCTTCCTCCCACTGAGAACTGAATTTCTTTATTTTGACAATAACAGCAGTAATTTACAAGTCAAATTAATAGTGGAATACTTTTAGTATTGTTTCTAACTTCTTTTAGTGTTACTAACAAATAGATGGAGATAAGCATAAGATCCACTGAACAATAAATCCAGCATGAAAACAGCTGGAATAGTAAGATCATAGGGATACTAATTTATGGCAAGACTTCTGCTATAAAATTACAACTTGTTTTGTCTGTACTGCAGTTATGAAAAGAGGTCAGAATTGTCAGAATAATTGGAAATACATTAAAATTTATCTGCCTTGTTAGATTACACCTTGCAAATGCTTCCAGTTGTAGGAGAAGGAAGAAATTATGCAATGTTTTTAATGGTCTTTCCTTAGCAGAAAGTGAAACTGCTCTTCTTTCACAATATGGGAAACAATTATTCATCTTCTCATTCAAAACAAAGTATTTCCAGATTAATATAATAAATTATGTCTAATAATGATGTGTGATAATAATCTGTGAATAAACATGATTTATCTACCTGTCAAAAATGCTAAAAGGAAGGAAATTTACTAAGTTCAGTTTATCAAACAGAGTTGTACTTCAGACAGCCGTCTATCCTCAGAAGATTTAAGTGCAATCTGTCATTTTAACTTAATTTTGCATACAGATTCAAACACCTGTTTTAATCACTCAGCTATTCAATATATTTTTCAGTGGCATTCTAGTCATTATGGTATTTCAGACATCTCTATCCTAGATGGTGCCAGTACTTCCAGTGTTTTGCCATATACATGTACATGACATAGATGAAAGCCATATTCACAGAACACTTTCTGACAGAATTTCTGTCCTTTGCCTCTAAAGCACCTTACTGACATTTATGTAAGTGCTAGAAAATTAGTCGTTTACATTTTAGAGGTCCATTTTTCATTCAGTTCAATGACACTCTGGAATAATTTAATTTTTTTAATAGTTTCCTTTCATAATCAAAGAGCTGTTAAAACAGGCATGAACATGAATGAATGGACAAAATCATGAATTAGATTTAAAAATAAAAGCATCACACAGGACCTAAATTCAAGTCTTACATTTTCTCTGCAGAAAATTTGTAAAAATTATAATCTCAAAATGGCATGTTTCATGCCACAGTGTGCTTATATTCTGCTGCTTAAAAATAAGGACTAATTAGTACACATGGAGGTCAATAAAAGCCACCAAGCTTGAGCAATGCCAGGTTATTTTGGATTGGTACTTCAATCTTTTAAAATTATTCATATGTATATATTTAATTTCTTTAATACTATACAGTAGATTTCTCAATGTTATATTAGTTTCAGACTTACATATAAACTGAGATAATACAAATTAAAAGAAACAGCATCTGTTATAAAGGAGTGTTAAAAATGTTATAAATGTCAAGACTATAAATCAACATATTCCCATTGCATCTTGTCAAGTTACTTTAACTTTTACTATGTTTTTTCTTACGGATATGTCACCGCATGCAAATTCAGGCATTTAACTTAGCTGCATTCACCAGCTAGAGACCCAAGGTTCCTCATGAGCACAGAGGAAAGAGAGGAGTTTCCTATTCTGTACTTCAAAGCAAGAACATGTCACCAGGATTCCTAGTCTGTCTGCAGATAAGTACTTATGCTTATTGAAATGACCTTCATCATGCATATTTGAAGTTTGATTGGTGCCAAAACTCAGTGTATGGACTAACAGGCTTACACTCCTCTAGACTCTATACAGAACCCTTAGCAAACTTATATCTTTTGGGAATTGATCCCCAAGGCCACTAAATGTAAGGATACCTTTTCTAGGGTGAGCTTGGAGTTTTGGATCTAGACATCTATTTTCAGCATTGATGGTACTTTTTTTCTGTTTATCAGTGGTAATGACACTGAAATAAAAGCTGCTCAATAGGTTTGTTATTTAATTAGTATTGGCCGAATACTTAGTTAGCTAAGCACAACCTCTTTTTCAAGAAATGCTTAGTAACTTCTGCCATTATTGGAAGCACTGTTAATGTCTAGGAAAACTGAAATTCCTCAAAACTTTTTTGAAAAGTTTCAACAACTTGTTATTCAAACAGAAGTGTATCAAAAGTTAGTCATTGGAAGTACCCCGATAAGTAATGAACGTCATGATAAACTTTATTACTGTAAACATTTCATAAGGGGAAACACTGCTTTAAAATAGCACTCTAAAATCCCCAGCTTTTATTGCTTGATCTCTCTGAGTAAGCTCAAGCCATAAAAAAAAATAAAATTTCAGTATTTTAAAATAACTGCAATGTGAGTAAGTACTAACAAAAAGTATGTGTAAATTTTTCATTTGTTTTATCCTCCAAAAAGATCATAATATCAAATTTTAAATAAAATATTCTAGAATACATTCAAATAAAATATTCTAGAATATTCTAGCTGGTCTTTAAAATGCTTCTTCTGGTGTTATGCATTAACTGAGAAATTTTAAGTTTATTCAGACCATATACATGTGTACATTAAGATTTTTATCCCATTGCATTGGTTTGGCACAGCCTGGTTTTAGGTAGCAGGGGGGCCATGGAGGTGGGTCCTGTGAGGAAGCTGCTGGAAGCTTCCCACCATGTCCAGCAGAACCAGTGGCCAATGGCTCTGAAGATGGACATGCTGCTGGCCAAAACTGGGCCTGTGAGAGAGGTCGGTAATGCCTCTGTGATGACATAGTTAAGAAAATCAAAACAAAGTCACAAGATTTTGGTTTCTAAGAAGAGAAGAGGAGGAGGGGAAAACGTGTGAGGGAAAACAAGATGGTGACACCAAGGTGAGTGGAGAAGGAGGGGGAGGAGGTTCCCCAGGGGCCGGAGCCAAGATGCCTCTGCAGGCCATGATGAAGACCATGGTGAAGCAGCTGTGCCCCTGCAGCCCATGGGGATCCACGGGGGATGCAGAGATCCACCCACAGCCCGAGGGGAGGTGCCCGTGCTGGAGCGGGTGGGGGCCTGGGGAGTCTGAGATCCAGTGGGAGAGCCCATGGAGAGAGAGGGCTCTGCTTCCAGGCTGGAGCAGCCTGTCCTTGGAGGGCTGCACCCCGAGGGAAGAGAGAGCCATGGCACAGCAGTTTTGGGAGGGCTGTGTGCCCTGGGAGGGGCTCTCAGCAGTTTTGGGAGGGCTCTGTGCCCCGGGAGGGGCTCAGGGCAGGTTTGGGAGGGCTGTGTGCCCTGGGAGGGGCTCAGGGCAGGTTTGGGAGGGCTGTGTGTCCCACGCCGGGGAAGTTCAGGAGAGCTGTGTCCTGTGGGAGGGACCCACGGCCTCACAGGGGAAGAATCCTCTCCTGGAGCAGTGGAAGGAAATCTCGGTGATGGACTGACCAAAGCCCCATGCCCTGTGTCCCTGTGCTGTCGGTGGGAAGGAGGGAGGGGCTGGGAAGGGGAAGGTGTTCTAAGGGCTTATTTTATTTCTCATTATCCTCCTCTGATTCTGTTAGTAATAAATTCCCAACAACTTAAGTTGAGCCTGTTTTGCCCTTGAAGTGTTTCTCCTGGTCCTTATCTCGCTCATGAAACCTGTATAAAAATTATATTTTTTTCCTTTTCCCTCCTCTGCCCAGCTG
>JACBWW010001753.1:0-11656 GCA_020086605.1 Lanius collurio
GCCAGGGATCCAGGGGCTTCTCTGGGAATTCCAGCCCAGCCCCTCCCACCCTCCCAGCCAGGAATTCCTTCCCAAAATCCCACCTATTTTGAAGCAGGAACAGACAGGCCAGGTAGCAGCTGAACAAAAAGTATTGCACCCGTTTTCAGAGCTTTTTCCAGAACCCAGGGAATCTTATTTTTCCTTTTTGTCCTTTTGCTGCTGTGCTGAAAAGCAGGAGAAAAGTTTGGGAATGCAGTCACTTAAGTCATGAAGAATTTAAAGTGTAAGACAATGTTCTTTTTTAGGCTGTGCTGCTACAGAAACAGAGTTTGGAAATTTTTCTCCAAGGTATTTATAGAATTCTCTCTGTTCTCCCCTAAATAATTTCAGAATTTTTTTTTTTTTTTTTGCTGTCTAATTCTCAAGTTTTGAAGGTTTCTTTGGGTGGGTTTTTGGGATTTTGGAGGGGGGGGAGCAGAGATGCTTTTGAACATTTTTATACCTTGATTTGGAGGATGAGGCCAAGACATGAAGCCCTCAAGTAGCCGAGCTGGGGTGGAGCTTGGGGACACAACTGAGGAGCCCCAGCTCTCTTGGAGCTGGGAATTGGGTATCCCATAATAACCATCCTCCTCTGCATTCCCCCTACCCCTTGAACTGGCTGTGGCTGTTTTTGCAGCAGATTTTTGCAGTGTTTGATCCCATTTTTCCAGCTGGGAATGTGCAGGGAGTGCTGTGTGTCCTGAGGCTCTTCCAGCGCAGGGACAACTCTGCCAGCTTCCCCTGGCTCCTGCTCTGCCTCCAGGGAGGCTTTTCCTCCTCCAGGGAGGCTTTTCCTCCTCCAGGGAGGCTTTTCCTCCCCAAAACCAGCCTGCCAAAGTAAAGCACTCAGGAATCTCCCCGAGCAGGGGTGTTTTGAACCAGGACGTGGCGTTATCCCAGCAGAGCTCAGCAAGAGCTGATTTCCTTTCTGTGCCCCCTCAGAGCCCAGCCCGACTTTGCTTTTAAAAACCCTGATGATGGTTCCATTTAGAGATTTCTTTTTTCTTCCCCTGGATTGTCAATCTTTAATTTATCACTCTGTCAACGCAGAAGGAACTCCTGTCAGGAGTGAACTCGCAATGTCTGATTTTCCCAGCCTGCAGGACTGATCCTTATCTCCAAGTGGAATCCTGCAGCTGCTCCAAAGCCCCGAATTTCCTCCTCTATTTAATTACAATCCTCTGCTTTAGGCAGATGGGGTTTGCCCCTTGGATTGGTTTTAGGGTAAATATGGTCTGTTCCTCCCCATGCCAGATTTTGGTCCTACATAGTGGATGGAACTGCTGAATTCTCTGTGCTCAGCCCACGTTGTCTGGGGATTTCTGGAGCTCAGAGCTTGGTGTGAGGCCCTGAATCCTACAGAAATCATTAATTAAATAGTTATTGAAATCATTAATGAAACAATCTCTGAACCTGTTAATGTGTGTAACTGCAGGAGAGTCACTTTGACAGGAGAAGAGAATCCTTAAAATCCCTGAAAAGCAGAAACCCAGGGCTCTCTTAGAGATGTTCTGCACTCACACTTGTTTATCGTTTGTTCTGGTGCATCACAGATTTCTGTGCTCTGGACTCAACCCCGAAAAATCAAGAGGAAAATTGATTTTCTTTGCATTCTGTGCTCAAAATGGATGAGGGAGCTCCAGGGTGCCCCCAAGGATGAGGCTGGTCCAGAGTGTCCCAAAGGATGAGGGAGCTCCAGAGTGTCCCAAAGGATGAGGCTGGTCCAGGGTGTCCCAAAGGATGAGGGAGCTCCAGAGTGTCCCAAAGGATGAGGGAGCTCCAGGGTGCCCCAAAAGGATGAGGGAGCTCCAGAGTGTCCCAAAGGATGAGGGAGCTCCAGTGTCCCAAAGGATGAGGGAGCTCCAGGGTGTCCCAAAGGATGAGGGAACTTCAGTGCCCCAAAGGATGAGGGAGCTCCAGGGTGTCCCAAAGGATGAGGGAGCTCCAGGGTGCCCCAAAAGGATGAGGGAGCTCCAGAGTGTCCCAAAGGATGAGGGAGCTCCAGGATGCCCCAAAGGATGAGGGAGCTCCAGGATGTCCCAAAGGATGAGGGAGCTCCAGGGTGCCCCAAAGGATGAAGCTGGTCCAGGGTGTCCCAAAGGATGAGGGAGCTCCAGGGTGTCCCAAAGGATGAGGGAGCTCGAGGGTGTCCCAAAGGATGAGGGAGCTCCAGGGTGCCCCAAAGGATGAGGGAGCTCCAGGGTGTCCCAAAGGATGAGGGAGCTCCAGTGCCCCAAAGGATGAGGGAGCTCCAGAGTGTCCCAAAGGATGAGGGAGCTCCAGAGTGTCCCAAAGGATGAGGGAGCTCCAGAATGTCCCAAAGGATGAGGGAGCTCCAGGGTGTCCCAAAGGATGAGGGAGCTCCAGGGTGTCCCAAAGGATGAGGGAGCTCCAGAATGTCCCAAAGGATGAGGGAGCTCCAGGGTGTCCCAAAGGATGAGGGAGCTCCAGGGTGCCCCAAAGGATGAGGCTGGTCCAGTGTCCCAAAGGATGAGGGAGCTCCAGGGTCCCAAAGGATGAGGGAGCTCCAGGGTGCCCCAAAGGATGAGGGAACTCCAGGGTGCCCCAAAGGATGAGGGAGCTCCAGGGTGCCCCAAAGGATGAGGGAGCTCCAGGGTGTCCCAAAGGATGAGGGAGCTCCAGGGTGTCCCAAAGGATGAGGGAGCTCCAGGGTGCCCCAAAGGATGAGGGAACTCCAGGGTGTCNATGAGGGAACTCCAGGGTGCCCCAAAGGATGAGGGAGCTCCAGAGTGTCCCAAAGGATGAGGGAGCTCCAGGGTGTCCCAAAGGATGAGGGAGCTCCTGGGTGTCCCAAACGATGAGGGAGCTCCAGTGCCCCAAAGGATGAGCTCCAGGGTGTCCCAAAGGATGAGGGAGCTCCAGGGTGCCCCAAAGGATGAGGGAGCTCCAGGGTGTCCCAAAGGATGAGGGAGCTCCAGGGTGCCCCAAAGGATGAGGGAGCTCCAGGGTGTCCCAAAGGATGAGGCTGGTCCAGGGTGCCCCAAAGGATGAGGGAGCTCCAGGGTGCCCCAAAAGGATGAGGGAGCTCCAGTGCCCCAAAGGATGAGGGAGCTCCAGGGTGTCCCAAAGGATGAGGGAGCTCCAGAGTGTCCCAAAGGATGAGGGAGCTCCAGGGTGTCCCAAAGGATGAGGGAGCTCCAGTGTCCCAAAGGATGAGGGAGCTCCAGGGTGCCCCAAAGGATGAGGGAGCTCCAGGGTGCCCCAAAGGATGAGGGAGCTCCAGAGTGCCCCAAAGGATGAGGGAGCTCCAGGGTGCCCCAAAGGATGAGGGAGCTCCAGAGTGCCCCAAAGGATGAGGGAGCTTCTCCTCGCCAGAGCTGCCTCTCCAAGGTACTTTATGAGCTCAGGAAACCCTCCCAGGGACTGAGCTGGAGCCATGCATGGAATAACTGGGGAATGTTCAGCAATCCCATCCCGTTTGATGTGAGGTTTTACAGGACTCTCCTTTCTAATCAGCCTCATTAACTGCAGAATTCTGCTGCTTCAGGAGCTCCGAGCGCTCTGCAGGCCGTGGTTTGTGCAGTTGGAAATTTCAGGGCACTTCCCAGCATTGAAGCCAACCCAACAATGGTTTCTTTGATATTGATATTCCTGGAGGGAAAAGCAAAGAAAAGGAGCCCTTCAAGAAGCTCAGTGGCCTCCTTCTCCCCCAGTCCCTGCCCTCTCATCTCCAAAGGAATTTCTTGATTGTTCTTTCCAACACCGTTACAAACTTAGCTTCAAGGAAAGGCAAAAGAGCTTCTTTTTTGGGGGCTTTTTTCCTCTCTGCTCCCCTGAGTGCTCCTGTTTTGAGTCCTTCAGCCTGATCTCTGTTCAGCAGGGCTCCTTTGCTGACCACAAACGCTTTGAGCAGAAGTTACTCACCAACTTTTTTTTTTTTCCACGTCTTCTCAGAAAATTTCCTAATGGTGTGGGAACATTGGGAGTTCAAGGTTGCTTTCCTGCAGCTTCCACTGTTTCTCAAAGCCTTGAAATCTGTTTGAAATCCCACAGACGTATCCACAGAGCCCTGGGAGTAATTCTGAGCCGTTTCCTTCCCCAGGTGAGTGTGCTGGGGGAAGGCAGTGCCAGGAGGGGCTGCAGGGGGGTGTAACAGCTCTCTAAGTGTTCCTTTGTTAGCTTGAGGAGCCCTCCAAGTCACCTGGGCTGTTTCCTTCCACAAAAAACCCCAAGTGCCTGTTTATCATTGCACCAGGTCCGTTTGTGGGGCAGCTCAGGCAGAGCCAAACCTGCTCCTTCACCAGCTGGGATCTGGAATTGTTGCAGGGAAAAATCGAGTTGATCCTATTGATTTCTCAAAAGAATACACATTTTTGTTGTCTTTTTTTTCCCTCTCATCTCCACTTCTTTTCAGTTCTCTCTCCCAGCATTTCTTTCCCTCTTCTTCTTCCCTTTTACAAAGCAGCAGCACCCAAAATGTCAGACCCAGCACCTTGGTTTGTTTAAAAATCAAACAAAAAGAGAGTTCTGACACCTCTCAAAAGCTCCAGATTAGGTGTCAGTCCCTGAAGAATGTAAATTAAAACCTCTGTGGACTGGATCTGCTTCTTCCAGCTGGGAATCTCCCCCTGAGTTTGTGAATTTTTAAGCTCAGGTTCAGGACAGATTCAGGGTTTGATATTCTGGGGTAGAGCTGAGCCTCAGGTCAGCCCAGGGCTCTCACTGGGGGTTTTGTGTGATTTGTGTTTTCATGGGAGGAAGGATTGTGGGCAGCAGGGAGGAACAGAACAGCTCTGGAGCAGCTGAGGTCCCCCAGCAGGGAGGAACCCCCAGGAGGACTCTGTGACACAACACACAAAATAAACACGGGTGGCACTGAAAATACAGCTCTGCTTTCCTGGGAGGGCACAGTTTGTGTCCTGCCCATCAGCCAGACAGTGGGCAAATGCCAGACCTGTTCTGTGCCTCCCAGCAGCCTGACCCTATAAAAATTATCCTCAATTCCTCTCCTCCTGCCTCCGTTTGTTCCATCCCTGGGAGGAGGCTCTGCCCATGGAACTGGCTGGGGTCCCCCCACCCAAACCTTTCTGGGACTCTCTGATTTAAATCTGGCACTGTCCAGGTCACACATCTAAAATGTTGGCTTCTTCTGTGGCTTCTGGAAGGTGCTGAGGAGTGAGAAAAGAGCAGTGGCTCTGTACTGGGATGGCTGTTTGGGGTTTTCATCAGGAGCTCTCAGGAAGTGTCACCTCAGCCCTGCACAGAGCAGTGACTGCAGCTGCCTCGGCAGACCAGAGCTCTCCTGGGTCAGGTTGGTCTGGCAGAGGCCTCCTCTGGTGGATTTATAACTCTCCTCAAAGGAGGCAGATGGAGCAAAGTCAGTGCAGAGCCGGTTCTAAAGCTCGGCTCTAAATGGTGAAGAATCTTTGTGGTTTGGGCTGTGTTACCTGCGTGCCCTGAAGGGTTAGAGAATCCTGGGATGGTTTGGATGGGAAGGACCTTAAAGCCCACCCAGTGCCACCCCTGCCATGGGCAGGGACACCTCCCACATCCCAGGCTGCTCCAAGCCCCGTCCAACCCAGCCTTGGACACATTTCCTCACTTTAACCCCATTACACCCTGACTGACAGCAATAAAATGGGATATTTTGCTCTTTTCTTTGGCTCTGCAGAGATGTTGCTGTGACAACAACCTGTCCCAGCTATTAGAGAGTATCAGATGATGGAAAATGTTCTTTCCATTCCCCACTCTCTCTCTCCTTTATTTGCTTCCTAACCTTGCCGTGTGCTTTCTGTCCTGCTCGGGGATATTCTGCTCTCACCCCCTGCTCCTGCTGCTGGATTGGGGTCAGGAGGTGGCCCCAGCAGTGACAGACTGCAAAGGTGCAGCAGCAGATAAACCCTCCTCCAAACCACTGCTGAGAATGAAGCCAAGGGTATATATTTAGAAATCCATTTAGGTCTCCCCATCTTGCTTAAAATGGAATTGATAATAATAATAATAATAATAATACCTGGCTGGGCCGTGCCCTTAATGAAAAGCAGCGAATGGGAAAGTTAACAAATGTAAAAGTTGAATTTTTTATGGGAGCTTTGCTTTTCCAGTAAGCTTTTAAAGCCCTATTCTCATTGGAAGCAATCTAGTGATACATTTAACAAATGTCAAGATGAAATGCTTCAGCAGAGATCAAAAGGAGCGAGGTTTTATTGTGCTGCTCTTGCAGCACTGATAGCCTGGATTGAACTTTCATGCTAAGGATCAATAGCTTTATTTGATCAAATATGGGGAGCTATCAAAGCCATCGGGCTCTACCTAAAGGACACTTCAGATTGAGCTGCCTCCCTCGAGAGCACTCGGGCTCTTCACTCCAGCCTTTGATATTTGCTCGTGGCCCTGTTTGTTTGGAAATTGGGGTTTAATTAATTTAAAGTAAAAACCAGGCTTGGGCTGTTGTCTGTTCCTGAGTGCTCTCTGCACTCTCTGGGGATCAAAGCCACCACTGAGGCCACTGCTGCTCCTGGGTTTGAAATTTGGGGGTGTTGGAAGGCTTCAAATCCCAAGGAATTCCCTGAATGGTGCAGTGGAGCTGGAAGGTCAAAGGGCTTCAGAGGGGAGGACACCACAGCCCCTTGTGCTGATGGCTGAGGAGGAGGGGCAGAGATGCCTCTCCTGAGCTGGGATCTGAACAACTCGGCCCCAAAACCCAACAATTTGGCCCCAAACTCAACAATTTGGCCCCAAAACCCAACAATTTGGCCCCAAAACCCAACAAGTTGGCCCCAAAACCCAACACTTTGGCCCCAAAACCCAACATTTTGCCCCCCAAATATCCCCCCAGCCTTCCCCTCCCTCCATCCCACCTCCCCCATCAACGATTAAGAATTTATTGTGGTGAACTTGGAACAAACATTTGTGTTGATCAGCAGGAAATTTGGTGGCTTTAGAAGACTTCAATCCCAAGGGATTCCCTAAAACTGGTGCAGTGGGGCTGGGAGCTCCAAGGGGCATCGGAGGGGAGGACACCACAGCTTCTGGTGCCAATGGCCGAGGAGGAGGGGCAGAGATGCCTCTCCTGAGCTGGAAACTCAACAATTTGGCCCCCCCAAAACTCCCCCAAGTGTTCCCCTCCCTCCATCCCACTCCCACCATCAATGATTAAGAGCTTTTGGCTGGTGAACTTGGAACAAACATTTGTGTTTATCGGCAGAGCTGCCGAAAGAGGAAAGCGGTGGGAGCCGGTGGAGGTGGCGGGGGCAGAGGGAAAGGATTGGAAGGACACGGGGAGGAGAAGGAAAAAACAGCAGAAAAACTTCCCCCAAACTGGAGAGCAGCTCTGCTAAAGGAGCCTCTCAGCTCCAGTGAAAGGAATTGGGGAGGGCTGGGATGTGGTGGCAGGTCCTGGTGGGTGGAGAGGGCTGGGATGTGGTGGCAGGTCCTGGTGGGTGTGGAGGGCTGGGATGTGGTGGCAGGTCCTGGTGGGTGGGGAGGGCTGGTCCTGGTGGGTGGGGAGGGCTGGGATGTGGTGGCAGGTCCTGGTGGGTGGGGAGGGGGTTCTGCAAAGCCCTCGGAGCATCTGCTTCCCTCTGACAATGGGCCCCGAGCCTTATGGCTGATTCTGGTGCCAAAAAAGGGCTCCAACTTCTGCAGAGCTGGGTGAGCTGCGGTGTTTGGGGAGCTCACCTGTGCCCAGGTGAGGGTCTGTGCTGAAGGAGGAGCAGGGGATGAAGCAGCTCTGCAGGGGGGGTGTCAGGCTGGTGATGGGAACCTGTCCTGTCAGCAGAGATGGAACACCAGGGCCTCCCTAGTGAGACTGAAGGTGGGGTTTAGCCCTGAATCCCAGCTCAAAAAAGTGTCAACACCCCTGAAAGTGACATTAGAGGCACAAATGTGGCTTTTCTCCTTCCTCCTGACCCCTCTTTGCTGCTTTGTCAGTTTAATTTCAGCATGAGACGGACAGGAAGGAGGCTGGGAACAAAATGGAGAGGAAAACTCTGCAGTGCTGGTGGTGTTGGGAGCCCAAGAGGCTGAAGGTTTGAGGGAATATTTCAACAGTGCATTAAATCAGCCTGCAGTGAACTCAGTTTTATTTCACTCATTGCAGCAGAGCTTGTTTGGTGTTGTTCCAAACAAATCAACAACCAAATAAAAGGCTTGGAATCCCAGAATGATTCTGGTAGGAAAAGAGCTCTGAGACCATCCCTGCCAGCCTCAGGGCAGGGTTGGGTGGGATTTTGGGAGGAAATTCTTCCCTGTGAGGGTGGGGAGGGGCTGGGCTGGAATTCCCAGAGCAGCTGTGGCTGCCCCTGGATCCCTGGCAGTGCCCAAGGCCGGGCTGGGGCCCCCTGGGACAGTGGGAGGGGTCCCTGCCATGGCAGGGGTGGCACTGGGTGGGATTTAAGGTCCTTCCAACCCAAACCATCCCATGATTCCATAAATATCCACTATTTTGAGCTTAAACCTGCCCTGTGCAAGGGTCTGAGCCTGCTCAGTGGGATCTGGAATTTGGGGACTTTTTCATCTGTAAAACTGCCCCTTGGGGGGTTTGCTCTGCCACAACAACCCTTCTGATGGTGTGACCTGTCCTTTCCTCCTTTCCAGGCTCGTTGATGGTTCTTGAAAGGATTTTTGTGGGGTTTGAGTTATTGGGGTTCATCCATCAAACCTGAAGGGAATTAGGGATGGAAACTGTGCTGATTGCAAAACAAATCCCCGAGCTGGGGTGTGAAATCCCAGATCCTCTGTGCACCCCTTGCTGGTGAGTTGTTTTTGAGGGATTTTCAAAAGCGTTGTTTTTAAACTCCAACATTTATGCCTCTGTAGGTATTTTGTCTGTTGGATCAAGAACACAAAAATGTCGTTTCCAGAATTTCCTCCAGCTCCTCCTTAGGAGGAACTGAACATCCTAAATCTTCCTTTAGTCCCTGAATCCTTGGCAATATTTTTCTCCCACTCAGCTGAGCGGGAGGGCTGATTCCAGAATGTTTAATAAAAAGAAAATAGCATTTCAGGCTTTGCTGATGCAACACTGCATGGAGCTGTCACTTCCCTGCTCCCTGCAAACAACCTGGGATAAAACACCCGGAATCTGCGAGCTGCAAATGGAAAATTCTTCTGGCTCCAACCCCCTTCCCTTTGTTGCATCAGCAGGAGGAGGCTTTCTGGAGGAGGCAGAGTGACAGATTGGCATCCCTGCGCAGGCCCGTGACTCCCGATTTATCTTCCCATGGATTCCGTGGAGTCTGGAGGTGTCAAAATAAAGGAAAATAATCCCGAGCTCTTCCAAGCGGCTCCGCTGGGAGGCAGCTGATTGGTGCTGTCCTTGGAGCTGCACCCACCGCTCGGGGTGGATCCGCCCGTGCTGGTGTCATAAATAAGGGACCAGATTATCCATTTAACAATTATCCATTTATTTTGTACTTCATTGTAGCTTTGTTACCTGAATGTAGTTTTGTTACCTGAATGTAGCTTTGTAACCTGAATGTAGTTTTGTAACCTGAATGTAGTTTTGTAACCTGAATGTAGCTTTGTTACCTGAATGTAGCTTTGTTACCTGAATGTAGTTTTGTTACCTGAATGTAGCTTTGTTACCTGAATGTAGCTTTGTTACCTGAATTTGTAACCCAAATGTTAAAATTTCTCTTGCTGTTAAAAACCTCCCCCCCCACTTAGTTGTAAAAACCCAGCCTCTTATCAGGGCTTGCATCCCAATGCAGGAATTTACGACCTCCCCTCCTTACCCCTTTCGGAGGAGGCTCGGCCTGAAGAGTAGCAGATAAAAAAAAAAAGAAAAAAACCTAAAAAGCTGAATATGCAAACTAGAGCTGAAAAGACCCTTGGGAATAAAGAACCCCTAGAAAATAATAATTTAAAAACGAGCCAACAAACTTTTAAGAAAAATGAACCAGGTTGCTCTATCAGGAACTACTACCTGGGCAGCTTTTGAGTTTCTTCAAATAATCACCCTGATAAGAGGCTCCACCAGTACCACTGCCCTGAGGACGGCGAGCTTAGACCCTCTTAGGGTCTCCATATCCACCTTCGTGCACAGCCCCGGCCCGTGAGGAACACTCGAGGGCCCGGCTCTATCACAGGGAGTGGCAGAGCCGAAGTTCCTCCTCCTCCAAGTCGAAGCTGGGCCAACGAAGCTGGGCAGGGCCCCCACCCGAGCTGATCACTTTTAATAAAGGCTTAAAAAGGACCATCAGTCCTGCCCTTTTTATTTCACTGGGGCTGAGAGGAGCTGAAATTCCGCATTCCCGGGGAGTTCCGGCTGCCAGCTCAGAGCAGCATCCCCTCAGCTCCGAACTGCTGCGGCTTCCTGACGTTTTCAAGGGTTGAATCCTCCACCATCCCTATCCAGGTGTCAGCTTTGCAACACTTGAACCCGACCTGTTGCCTTTTGATAAATGTAACCCAAAAAAAAATCCATTTTAAATGTCAGGGAACGTGCCTGACCTACCCCAGGAAAACCAGGAAATGGGAATCATCAAAATTCCCAACCCAGGCAGCTGATTTTGGTCCTTGTTTGGCTTCATTTGCCTCTTTCTGCCATTTAAGAGGAGTAAAAAGCCAAGCTCGAGGCTGACAATCTCAGTTCCTTTTAATTAGGTTTAAATCCTGCAGGATTGAAGTCAATAGCTGGGAATTGTCTCCATGGCTGCAGTAAATCATTGGGAATTCGATTACTGGAAGAGACAGTCCCAAAATACAGGTTGGGGCTTGCTCTGGCTCAGTAGGTGTTTAATGAGGTAAATGCAGCTGATTCTTCCATTTTCAGTGTTTCTGACTGAAACTCTTCATTTTCAGTGTTTCTGACTGAAACTCTCCTTCTGACCCAAACGGGTCCTTTAAGGGTATAAAACAGACAAGACTCAGACCTAAACTCCGAGTGAGTCACACTGGGATTATTTCTCTCATCCTTGTGAAGGTTTAAAGTTTAAAAAGTGGAGTTTAGTCCTGATTATGAAAAGAAATTGGGAATTTTCTTGCTTTCAGCTCCCAACAATGGACACAAATGGTGTTTCCCCGTTCCATCTCCCACGGAATGAGCTGTGCACAAAGAGCCCCAGGTATGGTTATTATCACTAATTACACACTTTGTGTTTAATGAAAGGGTCCTGTCTCCTGTCAGAGGCTTTCATGAAATGTTAATTTTTGCTCCTAATCAACTTGAAACATAAAAGCAGCAGCTCCCAAGCAAATCAGTGAACTTTGTGTTTGCCCTGTGCAGCTTTGGAATTTTTCCAAACCCTTCCTAGCATGAGCCCCCTTTCCTTGCAGGCTGGGGGAGAGCAGTAGCTCAGCAGGGCCCCCACCCACCCAGCACATCTGGAGCAGGATGGACCCAAGGACATCCTCACCCTGCCATAAATGCCATAAATGCCATAAATGCATTTTCCCCTGGCAGGTTTTCCTCTCAGCAGCCTGGGAAGGTTGATTGGCCCCAAGCCAGGCCAGGAGACCCTTCAGAGACAGAGTCAGAGCAGTGGGTATTTGCTTTATTCAGCAATGCTGGGTGTGTGGGGGATCGCTCCTCCAAACACACACCCCGGTACCTTCTACAATACAGTACTTATGGGTTAAATCATGAATATTCATTACATTCATTGGGACAGGTGTGGTTATACAAATTATTCCCCGTAAGCCATTAATATCATTAGCATACGGGTCA
>JACBWW010001754.1:0-11651 GCA_020086605.1 Lanius collurio
AGGGAGCTCATTGCTTGTGGTGTCAGCAGCTTGGGTTCCCACGGGTGCTTTCCTTTCAGGAGGTCATATAGGGGTTCCATGACCTCAGGAGGGATTAGGATGATGTTCCGGAGCCACTGCAGAGACCCTACCAGGCGCTGCATGTCGTGGAGTGTCTTGACGTCTCGGCGGACTTTCACTTTGGGGGGAGTCACATAGGAGTCTGTGATCCCCACTCCCAGGAAGGTCACGCAGGGTCCTTTCTTGATCTTTGCACTCGCGATCTCGAAGCCGTTGGCCTGGAGGGTTTCTGTGATTTTGGACACTAAATGATCCACTTGGCTTGCTGATGGTGCAGCTACCAGGATGTCGTCCATATATTGGATGATGGTTGCAGCAGGGTAGGAGCGTCGGACTGGCATCAGTGCTTTGTCCACGGTGATCTGGCATATGGTCGGGCTGTCCACAAAGCCTTGTGGTAGCACTTTCCACTGGAAGCGGAGGTTGGGCTGGTTGCTGTTCGGGAACACAACAGAAAAAGCAAACCGTTCCTTGTCCTCAGGGTGCAAGGGTATGGAAAAGAAACAGTCTTTAATGTCCAGCACTGCACACGGGCGCCCTTCGGGGATGGCTGAGTTCATAGGCAGTAGTGTCTGAACCGGGCCCATGGATCGGGCTGTCTTGTTCACCTCTCTCAGGTCGTGGATGAGACGATAGCTTTCTCCAGACTTTTTGGGGATCACAAATACAGGGGTGTTCCACGGGCTGACAGAGGGTTCTATGTGACCCTTTTGCAGCTCGCGGTCAACTAGTTCCAGCAAAGCTGCCATTCGAGGCTTTGACAGGGGCCACTGCTCAACATAGACAGGGTCTGATGATTTCCAGGTCAGTTTAATCGGCAGCGGGGGGTGGACAGCAGTGGCCCTTATGATAAATTTGTAATCTTGACTCCCAGCATGGAGAGGATATCTCTCCCTATCAGGGGTGGAGAGTTTTGCAGGACATAGGGGTAGATAGCTACTGTCTGCTCTGGTCCCCTTTTTGTATAGAGTGTTATAGCCACTAATTGGGTGCTTCTCCACGCTCGGGTTGCTCCCCCCACTCCGTTCACTGGGGGGACTTCTGTTAATTGCCAGTGCCGGGGCCAGTGTGCTTGGGGAAAAATTGAACAATCGGATCCTGTGTCTGCCCAAAATTGGAGCTTTATGATGTGGGGGTCCCGACTGCCATAAAGGCGGCATGCACCCCACACCATCGGAGGCTCTGTCCCTATATTCATTGCCAGGGCCACCCAGGGATTGTGCTCTGGGGCGCCTCCTGCTGGTTTTGCGGCACAAGCGCGGCTTGTGGCTGCGGCGGGTGCGAGAGTGCTGCCTGCGATGTTGCGAAATTCTGCATTTGCATCGCTGGCAGGGGTGCAAAATTGGCTGCCTCCTGGGGGGGCACAGGGTATAACGGCCCCCCGCCCCACTGGGGGTTGGCATGGGCGGGCCGCCGTGCATTCGCTGTGGGAGGGGGCTGAGTGCGGCCCGCACGCCCCCTCCCTCTCCCGTTTCCCTGGACCCGGGACCTGCATTCCTTAGCGAAATGTCCCTTCTTCCCGCAGACCCAGCATGGACCTCTCGGGCGTGCTTGGGTCGGGGGAACCGCCGGGGAGGGCTGAGTGGGCGTGGGGCAGCTCACTGCAACATGTCCCGCCTGGCCACATTTAAAACATGCCATTGCGCTGGTTAGGGCATGGACAGCGGCTTGGATTGGTGTAAACTGCTCTTCTTTTATAACATGTTTAATCATATCAGCCACACTGGCCCCGATTGGCAGAGAGCGTAGGATGTCTCTGGTGATAGAATTACTCTGCTGCTTTAAACAGTCAGCTAGCACAGAACCCTTGGCTTCCGCAGGCAGGGTAGAGGCCTCTATCGCCGCCTGCAGGCGGTCCACAAACTGCGTGAAGCTTTCACTTTCTGCCTGTCTTATTGTCAGCCACTGAGATGGCTTGGCCACCATACGAGAAGCCGTTCTGATGGCTTCTCTCGCAGCTCTAGTCGTGGCCCTGACTTCCTCAGCACGCAGCTGCATGGCCTGCTGTTGGGGAGTTATCATATCATCGTGCTTCCCCATCAGCCGGGATAAGCTGGAGCCTTGTAGTTGTTGCCCCGCCCCAGAACCCTGGACCAATAGTTTTGTGAGGTTATCTCTCCATTCTTGTTTAAAAATAATTAATCCAGCACCATCAAGAATCATACGGGTTATTTGTATAATGTCAAAGGGTAATAAATCATCATTGCAGAACACACCATCTATTAGGGTAGAGACCATAGCAGAGTCTAATCCTTTTTCTGAAATCGCTTTTACAATTGCTTGTATATCTTTGACATTTATGGGGCTGTATGTTCTCTGCTGGTTCCCTTCTGCCCCTGTAACTCTGACCGGGAAAGCGTGAATTGAAGCCGAGGGCTTCCACTCAGCACAAGCTATCTTTATTTGCCCCCAGTCAGTAAGTTTGCATCGTGATTGCTTTTTAATATGGTTTGAAGCTTTGTTCGATTTTGCTTTAAACCACGTTACTCCAGCTTCCTCTGATTCAGAGCCTGAGTCAGCCTCCGACGTCTCGCTAGAGTCATCGGAGCTGCTCTGACTCTGTTCAGAGGCGGAAGTCGAGTGCCAGTGCACTTCCGGTTTGCCGCGCCTTTTTGTTCGGCTCCGGCCCCGCTCCTCCCCCCGGGGGTGGTGCCGCTCCCGCCCCCTGGGCTTGCCCTGCCTCCCACAAGGGGAGGTCTCTGCCTTATATGGTGGCGGCTTTGGGCGTGGCTCCCGATCGGGCATGCGCTCTCTGCCGCTCCCCCGCGCAGGCGCGTTTGCAGAAGCCAGCAGCTCCTGTCTGAGCATACGAGTCTCTGCTTCTCGCGCATGCGCATACTCGCGCCCGCCCCAGATATCCAAGCCCCGCCCATCCCCTCCGCAGTCGGCGCCATTTTTCAAACCGCATGGCGAGTCGGGGGGCGCCCGCGCCTCCTCCATCGCCGCTTGTTCGGCGCTTCTGGCCTCCTCCGTCAGATCTCCCCAAAAGAGCCGCGCACGCAGCTGCACTTCCCGCCCGGAATCGGTGGTCGGCGGCGGGCAAACGGATTGGGATAACGCGACTTTTTGGGAGGTTTCTGCCGGAGGGGTTGGGCTCGACGGGACTGGCAGGGGGGTCAGGGAGTTCTCTGGGGGCCCCGGGGAGTTTGATATCGGGCTCGGGGAGGGGGAAAACATGCTTGGTCCCGGTGGGTCTCTATTCAAGGGCAAATCGCCCTCAGGGGGGGTCTGGGTGGTCGCCCCAATCCCGACCCTCGGGGTATTCAATAAATACACACGCGCCGCACTCCACGTCTCTTGTTCCTCTATCGCCTCGCTTAAAGCTTTTTCCACCTTCCCCCACGCTTTAAGGGTTTTACCGCTGCCTGAGGCTTTAGTATCCTCAGCTAATGCAGCTGTACATCTCTCCCAAACCTCCGAATGTAATATTTCGACAGGGCGCTGAATCACCCCAAGCTCTAGGAGCCTTGCTAACGCAAGTTTAAAATCCCTGAGCTTGCACTCAATTCCCCACTGCTTATAAATTGATTCAATTACCTTAGCTATTGCGTCCATGACGATAGCTGGTACGGGGACGTCTCCCCCGCCTGAAGTCAGGCTTGGCCTGCTCCGGCCGCTGTTTCTCGTCCAGGTGAAATCCCGTCACCGGAGTCGATTTTTTCCTCCCGGGTTTCGGCACCACTTATGTTGCCTTCCGATGTGAAGGCAGGCGACCTGGTTTCGAGGGTACAGCACGGCGGCCTAGCCTCTCTCAGACCGCTCGGACCACAGACACACAGACATCAATGTGATGGATGATCTAATGGCGTTTATTATCTTGTCTCGTGGGGTTAAATAGGTAAGGGGGTTTCACTACGTCAGAAAGGGGCGGTGGGACCTAGCCAGAGTTAGTGGGACAGTGGAAAACTACAGGAATTTTAAGGAGTGGTGGGTTGCATACCTTGGGTGATAGCTTATCTCAGGGGATGAGGGAGAGAAGGGGCCCTGCTTCTTTCCGTCACATCCCGAAATCTTCCGACCGCCTTTCCCTTACCACTACATCTCCCCCCCTTTCTTTTATAAATGAACGAGGTAGTCATAATTATAGGCACTAAGGTTAAATATGAGGTAGTAACTTAATAAGGAAAAAGGGGTTTTTGGTACACCTGAGTAAATTTCGCAAGGGGAGTTAGAAAAGGAGTTTTACAGCTGGCAATGTTCACAGTCTGGTTCACAGCATTTGTTGATGGCGTACGAACAGGACGTTGGTTCGTTCCAGGCGGGTCTGGACAAAGGACACTATCTTGTTCAGCAGGCATGGTCCAAGGGTGAGAGCTAAAAACATCATGGTCAAAGGACCTATAAGGGTGGAAATAAGAGTGGTAAGCCATGGTGACTGATTGAACCAGGATTCAAACCAACCTTGCTTGGCCTCTCTGTCTTTCTGTCTCTGAGCTAGTCTATCTCGGAGTTCTGCCATGGAGTCTCTGACAACTCCTGTGTGGTCTGCATAGAAGCAGCATTCCTCTTTCAAGGCGGCACACAAGCCTCCTTGCTGCATGAACAGGAGGTCTAATCCTCGTCTGTTCTGCAAAACTACCTCTGAGAGTGAGGAAACCGATTTCTCCAGAAAGGAGATGGATTTCTCAACTCTCTGCAAGTCTTCATCGATGGTCATTTGTAGCTGAGACAGTCCTCGGTGCTGGGTCGCCAGAGCTGAGACACCTGTGGCCGTTCCGGCTACTCCTAGGCCGAGTAGCGCTGCAATGGTTACACCTGTTATTATTTCTCTTTTGTGGAGTCGGCCAGTTTTCTCATACAGGCGGTACATCTCTTCATCTGAGTGGTACAGGACCCTAGGAACAATCAGAACTTGGACACAAAAGTCAGTAGAATCATTGAAATTGGCAAGAAACACACAGGGACTCACTCCAGATCGCTGACAAACCCACATTCCAGATGCAGATGGGACCACCCACTTATTCTTTCTGTTAGGCTTGACAATTTTGGTGCAGAGGTTACCTTTCCGCTTTGCTAAGGCGGCATTGCCAAAACATCTGCCCTGGCCTGTGACTTGACTCAGGGTGATTCCCCTGCGAGGAGTGTCCCACCTGCACTGCTGAGGGGCATCTGCTGTGGAGTAACTGAAAGGGGTATCTAAAGCAATTCCTTCATAAAAAGGGGGTTTGATATCATAACAAAGCCAGCAGGAATTAGTTAGATTCGGGTTAGATTCGTTCAGGGATAGGAAGGTAGCTTCTAACATATTAAGGATAGGGTCTATGTCAGACTCGGCTGAGCGGCCTATCTGTAAGGTATTTGCTCGGCCTGTTGGGATATGGGCAACTTTTGTGGGCAGGGTTTTGGACTGGGTTGTGTTCTTTTCTTTTAGTGAGTTTTTGATAACTTTGTTGGGCCCAATCGCCCGTTTTGCGGGTGGCTGCAGCTTGATAACTCGCACATTCACCCACTCTTTTGACCCTTGAAGGACTACTGTCCACGTTCTGCCTGTGGTCCAACTAGGGTGGTTTGGTCGCAAAACGGTCATGTTATAGCTGGTGCATCTCTGAGCTTTAGGGGTTTTATGTTGGTTTTTGTAAGGTTTTTCCTGAAAGAAGATAGGCTGTTTACAGCCGGTGGGTGCCCATGAGAACTGTAAAAATTCGTCAGGTACCTGAGGGTCCCACCCAGGCCCTGATGGCCTGGCATCTGTGACAATGGTTTCACAACCCCAGTACCCACAATATCCCCACCCCGGATAATTGCAGTACTTTTTCCCGGGGTTGGAAGCTGGGCACCAGTAGGATATGAGTGTGTGTGAGGCATATGAGGAATAGGGGTTTATTTTTGGCAGTCCCGGAAACAGATCTGTGATGCGCAATACAAATGATGGGGCATTCGGTGTGATGGTTTGTCTGAGCACTCTGTCGTTTGAAAGGTGCTGTATGACCCACCTGAATGGCCGGTGGGGATAGTGATCTGGGCCGGCTTGTCCTCTGGAGACAAGCCCCAACAGCAAAATCACACAGAAACACCACTGATGTCTGGGTCTCACCGATACGGAACTCTTGGGTACTGTCTGGCGGCTCGGAGGTTTTTCACTTCCCTCTAGAACAGGGGTGTACGCGTTACGGGGACGCCTCTCAAGCATGTCCTGCAAACAGAAACTCACAGTTTTCATTAGTCTCATTCTGCTCATTTTTAAGGTCCGGTTTAATAGACTTAAGTGGACACCACTTGATTTTACCTTCCCGTTTAACAGCTGCATACCCTCGTCCTGTGAGAACCAGTCTCCAGCCCCGCTCCCATTCCCCTAATTCATTTTTGATTATAACCTGTGGGCCTTCCTCTAATGCTCGAGTGGCCCAGTGTTTCTGGGCGGGACTGTGTGTTTCATCCCCCCTAGGGAACTGATTCAGTGCTAGCAGAGCAGTTGTTAGTATACGTGTCTGATCTCCTGAGGGGATGGAATTGTCAAACCCTTCTGTCTTTGCTAACACTTCTAATTTGGTTTTCAGGGTCTGGTTTGCCCGTTCTACAATAGCTTGCCCAGTGCTATTATATGGGATACCTTGCACCAAAGTGATGCCCCACTTTGAAGCGAACTCCTGCACAGGTTTGGAGGTGAAATTGGAAGCGTTGTCAGTTTTGATTTGCTTGGGGATACCAAGCCATGCCATAGCAGTCAGCCAGTGCTGGATTGTGGCTTTAGAGTTAGTTTTGAGGTGCTGTGTGGCCACGATTGCCCCGCTATAAGTATCTACAGTCACTGCAAGCCATGCCCGGGGTTTTAGCAGCTGGCAAAAGGTGAAGTCTGACTGCCAGATTTCTGAGGGCTTGAGGCCTCTCGGGTTGACCCCACTGCTCCATAAAGGTGACTTCTGGCAGTGAGGACAGGTGGCCACTACATGTTTGGCATCCGCTGTCGAGATCTCGCATCTCTTTGCCAGTGCTTTGGCTCCAAGGTGGAGTGACTCATGTAGTTGGCGAGCTCTCTGCAATGTCCACACTCCTTTTGCTGCTGTGTCTGCCTTGTCGTTGCCGGTCTGGAAATAACCTTTGATAGGGCTGTGGCTGTTGACGTGGATGACTGATACGGTGCCTTGCCGTGAGGAGAGGGCTTCTTCTAGCATTAGGGCTGCTGCAGATGTTGACACTCCTGGTCCTGACATGGCTAGGCAGAGCCTTGCCACGAATATAGAGTCCGTTACGATGTTGAGGTGCTCCTCTCGGAAGAGTCCGCATGCCAAGACCACTGCTGCTGCTTCCAGAAGCTGTACTGACAGCGTGGGGTCACATGTTTTGATGCAATGCCATTGTTCTTCTGCCTGCCACACTGCCACTGCGGTGGAAGTCTTAGAGGAGGCATCTGTGAAGACTGTTGGTCCTGGCATCGGTCGGTCTGTGACCTTTGGAGGCACGTCTATATCCACAATGGTTAGCAGCTGAGTCCAAGGTGGTCTGGCAGCATAGGAGATCTCTCCTCCGAAGCCGGTGAGAGCAAGGGCCAGGTGCTCTGATATCGTGGTTGATTCTGTGGCTGGTTGCTTCCGGAGAGGAAGGTAGATTCTTGTCGGCTCAGTTCCCAGGTGCTTCAGAGCAAGCCTCCTGCCTTTCATGATGATGTTGGCGATGCATTCCACTGCCGGGGAAAATGCACGAGCTGGTCCTCCGAGGACCACCCACTGGATCGGTCGGGACTTCTCGGGGGGTCCTTGGGCCAGTGCTCCCACTCCTCCCTTCGGTGTGAAGTGGACATATAGGTCGAGTGGCATGCTTGGGTTCCACCTGGCCAGTGTGCCAGTGGACATCTGATGTTCGATGAAGTCTAGGGAGCTCATTGCTTGTGGTGTCAGCAGCTTGGGTTCCCACGGGTGCTTTCCTTTCAGGAGGTCATATAGGGGTTCCATGACCTCAGGAGGGATTAGGATGATGTTCCGGAGCCACTGCAGAGACCCTACCAGGCGCTGCATGTCGTGGAGTGTCTTGACGTCTCGGCGGACTTTCACTTTGGGGGGAGTCACATAGGAGTCTGTGATCCCCACTCCCAGGAAGGTCACGCAGGGTCCTTTCTTGATCTTTGCACTCGCGATCTCGAAGCCGTTGGCCTGGAGGGTTTCTGTGATTTTGGACACTAAATGATCCACTTGGCTTGCTGATGGTGCAGCTACCAGGATGTCGTCCATATATTGGATGATGGTTGCAGCAGGGTAGGAGCGTCGGACTGGCATCAGTGCTTTGTCCACGGTGATCTGGCATATGGTCGGGCTGTCCACAAAGCCTTGTGGTAGCACTTTCCACTGGAAGCGGAGGTTGGGCTGGTTGCTGTTCGGGAACACAACAGAAAAAGCAAACCGTTCCTTGTCCTCAGGGTGCAAGGGTATGGAAAAGAAACAGTCTTTAATGTCCAGCACTGCACACGGGCGCCCTTCGGGGATGGCTGAGTTCATAGGCAGTAGTGTCTGAACCGGGCCCATGGATCGGGCTGTCTTGTTCACCTCTCTCAGGTCGTGGATGAGACGATAGCTTTCTCCAGACTTTTTGGGGATCACAAATACAGGGGTGTTCCACGGGCTGACAGAGGGTTCTATGTGACCCTTTTGCAGCTCGCGGTCAACTAGTTCCAGCAAAGCTGCCATTCGAGGCTTTGACAGGGGCCACTGCTCAACATAGACAGGGTCTGATGATTTCCAGGTCAGTTTAATCGGCAGCGGGGGGTGGACAGCAGTGGCCCTTATGATAAATTTGTAATCTTGACTCCCAGCATGGAGAGGATATCTCTCCCTATCAGGGGTGGAGAGTTTTGCAGGACATAGGGGTAGATAGCTACTGTCTGCTCTGGTCCCCTTTTTGTATAGAGTGTTATAGCCACTAATTGGGTGCTTCTCCACGCTCGGGTTGCTCCCCCCACTCCGTTCACTGGGGGGACTTCTGTTAATTGCCAGTGCCGGGGCCAGTGTGCTTGGGGAAAAATTGAACAATCGGATCCTGTGTCTGCCCAAAATTGGAGCTTTATGATGTGGGGGTCCCGACTGCCATAAAGGCGGCATGCACCCCACACCATCGGAGGCTCTGTCCCTATATTCATTGCCAGGGCCACCCAGGGATTGTGCTCTGGGGCGCCTCCTGCTGGTTTTGCGGCACAAGCGCGGCTTGTGGCTGCGGCGGGTGCGAGAGTGCTGCCTGCGATGTTGCGAAATTCTGCATTTGCATCGCTGGCAGGGGTGCAAAATTGGCTGCCTCCTGGGGGGGCACAGGGTATAACGGCCCCCCGCCCCACTGGGGGTTGGCATGGGCGGGCCGCCGTGCATTCGCTGTGGGAGGGGGCTGAGTGCGGCCCGCACGCCCCCTCCCTCTCCCGTTTCCCTGGACCCGGGACCTGCATTCCTTAGCGAAATGTCCCTTCTTCCCGCAGACCCAGCATGGACCTCTCGGGCGTGCTTGGGTCGGGGGAACCGCCGGGGAGGGCTGAGTGGGCGTGGGGCAGCTCACTGCAACATGTCCCGCCTGGCCACATTTAAAACATGCCATTGCGCTGGTTAGGGCATGGACAGCGGCTTGGATTGGTGTAAACTGCTCTTCTTTTATAACATGTTTAATCATATCAGCCACACTGGCCCCGATTGGCAGAGAGCGTAGGATGTCTCTGGTGATAGAATTACTCTGCTGCTTTAAACAGTCAGCTAGCACAGAACCCTTGGCTTCCGCAGGCAGGGTAGAGGCCTCTATCGCCGCCTGCAGGCGGTCCACAAACTGCGTGAAGCTTTCACTTTCTGCCTGTCTTATTGTCAGCCACTGAGATGGCTTGGCCACCATACGAGAAGCCGTTCTGATGGCTTCTCTCGCAGCTCTAGTCGTGGCCCTGACTTCCTCAGCACGCAGCTGCATGGCCTGCTGTTGGGGAGTTATCATATCATCGTGCTTCCCCATCAGCCGGGATAAGCTGGAGCCTTGTAGTTGTTGCCCCGCCCCAGAACCCTGGACCAATAGTTTTGTGAGGTTATCTCTCCATTCTTGTTTAAAAATAATTAATCCAGCACCATCAAGAATCATACGGGTTATTTGTATAATGTCAAAGGGTAATAAATCATCATTGCAGAACACACCATCTATTAGGGTAGAGACCATAGCAGAGTCTAATCCTTTTTCTGAAATCGCTTTTACAATTGCTTGTATATCTTTGACATTTATGGGGCTGTATGTTCTCTGCTGGTTCCCTTCTGCCCCTGTAACTCTGACCGGGAAAGCGTGAATTGAAGCCGAGGGCTTCCACTCAGCACAAGCTATCTTTATTTGCCCCCAGTCAGTAAGTTTGCATCGTGATTGCTTTTTAATATGGTTTGAAGCTTTGTTCGATTTTGCTTTAAACCACGTTACTCCAGCTTCCTCTGATTCAGAGCCTGAGTCAGCCTCCGACGTCTCGCTAGAGTCATCGGAGCTGCTCTGACTCTGTTCAGAGGCGGAAGTCGAGTGCCAGTGCACTTCCGGTTTGCCGCGCCTTTTTGTTCGGCTCCGGCCCCGCTCCTCCCCCCGGGGGTGGTGCCGCTCCCGCCCCCTGGGCTTGCCCTGCCTCCCACAAGGGGAGGTCTCTGCCTTATATGGTGGCGGCTTTGGGCGTGGCTCCCGATCGGGCATGCGCTCTCTGCCGCTCCCCCGCGCAGGCGCGTTTGCAGAAGCCAGCAGCTCCTGTCTGAGCATACGAGTCTCTGCTTCTCGCGCATGCGCATACTCGCGCCCGCCCCAGATATCCAAGCCCCGCCCATCCCCTCCGCAGTCGGCGCCATTTTTCAAACCGCATGGCGAGTCGGGGGGCGCCCGCGCCTCCTCCATCGCCGCTTGTTCGGCGCTTCTGGCCTCCTCCGTCAGATCTCCCCAAAAGAGCCGCGCACGCAGCTGCACTTCCCGCCCGGAATCGGTGGTCGGCGGCGGGCAAACGGATTGGGATAACGCGACTTTTTGGGAGGTTTCTGCCGGAGGGGTTGGGCTCGACGGGACTGGCAGGGGGGTCAGGGAGTTCTCTGGGGGCCCCGGGGAGTTTGATATCGGGCTCGGGGAGGGGGAAAACATGCTTGGTCCCGGTGGGTCTCTATTCAAGGGCAAATCGCCCTCAGGGGGGGTCTGGGTGGTCGCCCCAATCCCGACCCTCGGGGTATTCAATAAATACACACGCGCCGCACTCCACGTCTCTTGTTCCTCTATCGCCTCGCTTAAAGCTTTTTCCACCTTCCCCCACGCTTTAAGGGTTTTACCGCTGCCTGAGGCTTTAGTATCCTCAGCTAATGCAGCTGTACATCTCTCCCAAACCTCCGAATGTAATATTTCGACAGGGCGCTGAATCACCCCAAGCTCTAGGAGCCTTGCTAACGCAAGTTTAAAATCCCTGAGCTTGCACTCAATTCCCCACTGCTTATAAATTGATTCAATTACCTTAGCTATTGCGTCCATGACGATAGCTGGTACGGGGACGTCTCCCCCGCCTGAAGTCAGGCTTGGCCTGCTCCGGCCGCTGTTTCTCGTCCAGGTGAAATCCCGTCACCGGAGTCGATTTTTTCCTCCCGGGTTTCGGCACCACTTATGTTGCCTTCCGATGTGAAGGCAGGCGACCTGGTTTC
>JACBWW010001755.1:0-11648 GCA_020086605.1 Lanius collurio
GGCAGCAGCCTGGCACTGGGTGCCTTGCCCATAAAGTACATGTGGGGATACCATGGATACAGAGCCACCACATGGATTTAGAGTGTTGGGATGTTGGCACCCAAGTCCTGCTCTTGAGGGGGCTGCAGGGACCCAGGGGCTGTCAGGGGACGATGAGGGACAGGGGGGACATCAGGCCATGCTGGGCGGGGCAAGAGCCTGCACAGGGATGAGTGGCAGAGAAGGCATTTCCTCACCATGGCCTTGGCATCCCATGGCACCCCAAAAAGGGCCGAGGAGCTTCATGTGTCACCTGCAGGTGAGGCCGCCAGCTTTGCTGTGAGAGGGCCCAGATTTTATATTGTTGAATAAACAAGCTACCATCGCTTTTAGTGCAGGAACATCTGTTTCCATCCTCCTCTTGGCCAGGGCTCAGGGAGGAACCAAGGGAGTTTGCTTTGACCATGTACCTTCTATGACAGCTGGTGCAGGTGTCTGTGGTTCAGACCAAGGAAGCCGAGACCGGCCCGGAGAGATGGTCCTGTGAGGAACCATCTTCCAGGGGGCCGTGGCTTCTCTCAGCCGCCGGGGTGCCTCCGCAGAGAGGTGCCCGTTTCAGCAGGCTAGCAGCTCTCTTAGTGATTCAGCGAGTGTGATTTCAGCTCTTGCTCTGTGAGGCAATCCCCAGGCCAGACCAGGAAAGAGAGACGAGGGGTCCGTGTGGCAATTCCCCATAGGTGAGCTTTGTTGTCCAGCACCCTTGAAGGGAGCCAGAGACGGACTCCCTCCCGAGGGGAGACAGAGTGTTACGATATCCCGCAGTGGTAGGGAGGAGAAGAGAGACCCAGCAGGCAGCAATTATGCAGCAAGATTGATTTATTTAATTATTTAACAAGTGTTTCTAGGCTTTTTTTCTTCATAGTCTAATTGGTCAAAGGCTTAGCCACCCATTGGGATGATTGGCTAAAATCCTAAAACATCCATTGTCAAAATATTTTTCTACTCTATTCTAAACAAAGGTTTACAAGGTCACAGGTGCTCATAGTTTATAGAACTTTGCTATTATCTTCTGTGGGAGAGAAAAATCTCTCACAGGACTGGAAAGAAGCAAGAATTTTTCATGCTAGCAGCATATTTTGCATCCACAATAGAGGGCTTCTTTTATGGGGGTACAAGGGTGGGTGTGAAGGGGTAAAAGCCAATGGGTTACAAAGAATCTACATATGGTTTCCTAGAGGATCATAGATCTGTTTCTCTCTTGCTGGAACCAAAGTCTGGCTTTCCTATGGGGAGGTTACAGGAGCTTGTGCAATGTTCTTATCTCAGCAGGCCTTTCTCCCAGGGCAGGGGCTGGTCAGACCCCACACCTTCAAACAAGGCCCAAGAAATACCTGATTTTGTGGTCTTGGTGTGGCTTCTGAGTGCGGAAAGGGAAACACACGCTTCACTAATAAGCGGATACGTATATCATCCTGGTCATGATCATGCATATGTTTTAATAAGCAAACATAGAGACAATGTTTGGTTGGAGGGTTCACCTGGAAGTCAACTTTGGCTTAGGGCCTGTTGTTCAGGCCTTAGTACTTCAGTAGAATTGCCCTTTTACAGGCAGTGATCCTGCCCCCTCGGCTGCAACGGCGTCTTCAGCTGGGCCCACAGGGATTGCCCAAGGTCTGGCTGTGCTGAGCTCCCAGTGAGTGGAGTCAGTTAGGACAGTCAGTCTCTTGGACAAGCAGATTCTCTGTCATAGTGTCCAAACTTTTGCCCTGGGATCCAGCAAGGTAACAGGAAAGTGGGTCTGCAGCTCTGACATGGAAATTTTCCTGCTGGGTGGCTTTGCTGTGAGTCTGAAAGGCAGCAGCTCTGTGGCCACGTGGTGCTGCTGGCAGAGCTGGCTGCTGCCTACTCAATGCTCAGGCAGGCCCCTGGGCTGCCTCGCTGCACTGCAAAAACCATCTGAGTGCCCAGCCACGTCAGACCAGCCGTCGTCTCAGCCCCACGGCAGTGTCAGAGCGGGGGCCCTTGGGATGGCTGCTGCCCGTGCTCTCCATCCACCCTGGCCCTGGCAGTGCTGGCCCCGCTCCTGCGCACACACTGGGCACGGCAGCTGCTGCCTGCTGGTTTTTGTGCTGTGCCCACTGCTGCTGCTGCTGCTGCTGAAGACGCCTTGACGAATGGATTAGTGGGGTTATGGGCCATATTGGCCTGTGGTAGCAAGGTCATGAAGGCAGAGGTGAAGATGGTCCTCTCAGTCCTATTTCTGTGTATTTCTGGGAAGCAGGGAATGTCTCTGCATCCTGTGAGGCACTGAGTTTGCAAAGAAAAGCTTCCTTCGTTGTTGTTTTCCCTTTGGGCAGCATCCATATTTGAAGCCAGCCAAGCCTCTCTCCAGACAGGCATCTCTGATCATTGCAGTGAAGCCATGGAGGGAGTTCAGGAGGTGGTGGTGACAATTTCAGGATGGCTCTCTCCAGTGCCAGCTCTGAATGGGGCTCAGAATAAAACCTCTATCAAACCTCAACTCCACTGGAAGATTCCCTTCCTTGTCACCCTGTGAATAAGCTCTACAGTCACTTTCTGAATTGTCTTGTATTTTCAAGATGGAAATCCCATTTATGGTTGGTTTTGGTGTGGTTAGGAATTGCAGAAGGGTCTCCTTCCTACATCAACTCCACACTGCAGTGCTGTCACAGGGGTCGTTCCAGTTCAGGCGGGTAATGCCTTCTGATTTGGGCTGTACGGGTTTTAGTTAGGACGGTTCAGCATTAGGATTCGGTTTGTGTGCAATTTTGTTTAAACTACCGAGTGGAGTTGAGAGTTCTTTGTTTAGGGCAAAGAGAGACTGCAGTTAATATAAGAGATCAGGAGGTGGTGAGATGGAGCATTAGCGATCCCCAAGCACTAGCGGTGTGAGACGGGCTTGAGAGAGGCAGCCGTACCCACCAGTCACCAGTCTCCTTTCAGCTCAAACCTTACACCAATCACTCGAGGCGTCGTGAGGGAAGAGGGAGAGACCCAGCGACGAGCCAATCACCACCTGAGAAGCAGGAAATCTAACCCAATGCACTGAGTAGTTAAGTGGCAACTCTGCAGACTGACCAAACAGAGAGACTGAAAGAGAGTATAAAAGGTGATGGTCACCTAAGAACTGGATCTCCTCCTGTGATTGAAGCTTCTCCCAGTGAGATCATCCCGCCTCCAGGTCAGGAGAGGGCTACTTCCCCTCCTAGTTCTTCAACCCTGTCTTTTTGTTTTGTTCTGTTTTCTTTAAATAAACACCAGTTAATCATCTCTGTTGATAACTGGCCTTTGTTTACAACTGTGCCTTTGCAATATGGCCCACTGTCCATTTTTTGCAAAGCTGTGGTAGTTCCACACAAGGCAGAAAGTGCAATTGCATTTCCAGCCAAAAGCCCATGAGGAGTGGGGCGGCCCGAGCATCCTGTGCAGATACAGGCTGGCAGCTGTGACTGGGGAGGGTTTTGGTTCCTCCCCAGCACAGCAGGTGCGTCTCCTCTGTGAATGCCCCTGGAAAGAAGGGACGAGGCTCTGCAGGGGGAATGGAAGAGGGTGGGGATGTCTGCTGGCAACAGAGTGCAGCGGAGAGCAAACAGTGCAGGGTGTTCCTGAGTGTGTGACGGAGAACTTCTGGCATGGCTGGTGACCGAGCCAGTGAGGGAAGGCACTGCTGCACCTGCTGTTTGTGAAGGGGGAAGGGCTGGTGGGTGATGGGAGGAGCATTCCTTTATTTGGTATGGGAAGTATGCTGGGGGTATCCCTTCAATAAGCAGGCTCACCTAGGCTGGTTCCCCTTTGGTTTATACATGTTGTAATATTTCAAGCATTCCCCAAGCTGCACCCAAAGTCTGTCCTCTTGGGTATATCAGTGGTATGTAATTTGAAATTACTTGGCTTTTTGGTCCTTTATGTTTCCGTGGAACAAGATTCTCATCTACTGTGCATTGTTTGGAACTGCATCCCCTTTTGTTTTGGGTGTTGGGGTGTTTTATTTGATTCCAGCATCTTCCTGATCATGTCCTCTGCTTGAACTTCCATGCTTGCACATGCACTGTTCATTTTCGTGGACTTGTCCACCTCTTCTCTTTTAACGGGTGACTTAGGCAATTAACTGCAGCCAAGTGGAATTTAGGTTTCTTTTAACTGGATGTGTTTCTACTAATTTAGTGTTCTGAAGGTCTTAGGTCATTCTAATCAAGCCACAGCTGGTGAAGTTTGCTCAACTTCTCTGTCCCTTGTTATTGGCATTCTATTATGAGCGAATAGTCTCCATAGCAATTAAAATAAAGCTACGAATGTAAAATTAAACTATGGATTGAAAGTTACAAAGTTTAAGCAAAAACAATGAACTAAAGCTAAATTATAAAATGCAAGTTACAATAGTTAGGCCAACTACAAAACCAAGTAAAACCAAATTGCCAATCAAGGCAAAAATACAAAATTGTTTGTTTAACTCCTCTCAGTGATCAGGAAATGCTTGTGTTTGATTCCCAGAGAAGGAAGAAAAGGTGTTGGGAAAATGTTGAACTGTAAAAAAGTTGTGAATTCCTTTAGCTTTACTAGACAGAGTGCTTAGTTCTGTATTCCCCCACAGCAGTGGTTAATGTGTGCAAGTGAGTATCTTAGCCTTGAGAATAAAGAGAGTGGGCCTGCTAAGACAGTAGCTGGAAGACATTCAAGAAGAAACTGGCTCTTGATCATAGAAGGAGAATTTGTGCAATAAGATGTTCCCCAGATGACCACCAGAGACTCTCAAGAGACCCTTAGTGTAATGTCAGTAATTTTGGGGAAGTGATTTAAATAGGTCAAATAATTAGAGGGAGTGTTTAGCCTGTGAGTTTTAGCAAAATAATGAAGATGTCTTAGTTCCTTGGATACAAACTAGGTAGGTGCCAAAATAAAGTCATGTCTGCTTTCTAACACCGAGGGAGCAGAGTTTGTTTTCTTTTCCTGCCGTTTTTGCCGACAGAGGGGTGCACACAAGTGCTGCCTGCGAGCGCCGTGCCCACGCAGGGCGGCAGCGGCAGCAGCGAGTCACAGGCCTGGCGCTCCCCCTCAGAAGCGACTCCGCGGCAGCGGCCGGAGCCCCGGGCTGGGCTCAGCGTGTCCCTGCAAGGCTCCGGGGCTGTGGGCGCTGCCCGGCAGGGGCAGGAGCATCGCTGTCCCTGGTGCGCCCACCGCCGACACAAGAGCACCGGCCCTGGCAGGAGACAGAGAGGGGTGCCTCCCGCAGGAGAGGGGATGGAGCCCAGCTTGTTAACCTTTCATTTTGGTCTCTTCTATTGAACAGTAAATACGGTCAAAATGAAATATTTCAAGCCGTTTCCCTCTAGTTTCCCTTTCTGGGGGCCAAAGCTCTCTGCCCCGGGTGGCCTGGGTGTGTGCAGAGAAATGCAGCCCCCACAAAGCCCTTGGTTTCCCCACAAGTCATCACTACTCGTTCCCAGGTGTGCCCAGCTCTGGCAGGAGAGAGAGCCCACAGTGCAGTGGGCGCCGTGCCCTCCCTCTCTGGCACAGAGCAGCAGCAGCGCCAGCACCTTCCAACCCGCTCCTGCCTTGACTTCACCCAGAGCCAGCAGCCTCTGGAAATCAGCACCGCCAGTTGCATTCCCAGCTTGGAGCAGCTTCTGCTGGCAGGCAAATCCTGCCAGATCTACTGCTTCCAATAGAGGAATAAAGGTGCAGGTAGAGATGTACATACAGAGGGGCCAGGGCATGTCCAATAAAAGTGCAAATATGTGGGGAGATTTGTTTGGAATTATTACAGCTCTTATGCCAGTACTGCCTTCCCTCATAGTTCTGTGCAATGCTTTGGGCCATTTGCTTGGTCTCATCTCCTTAGCTGTGGTCCCATCTCAGGGTTCACTTGGGGTACAGGCTGTAGGTGCTTTGGGCACTCTTGGAGTTACTCTTGGACCCCTTGAACAAAAGGGTTTGGACCACGAGGGGGGTTTGTGCTGCTTTGTGACAGAAGAAACTTCCCAGGCTATTTGGTGTTTGCTGCAGGGAAGCTTGGGTTGCTTTGCATCAAGTCACAGAGCAACGCAGAGCAGCTGCTTTGTGATGTCAGGGCATGGTTGCCAAGTCGTTGTGGTACCATCAGCAGGTTGCCTTGGTGCATGGAAGGCCCCAGTGTCAGAGCAGCTCTTGGGCTTGCTCAGAGCAGGAGCATCCTCCTGGTTGAGGCCTTGTCAGGGGGCAGCTGCACCCTGACAGGAGCCTTGTTTGTTCTTGTATTGGAGCACAGTCTGCAAACTTGCAGAGCAGTGCTAAAATCATGGAGGCATTTGCTGCTGCAGTTTGCACTGTTTATGGCATTGGTTATTCTGGCTATTACCTGACTAACCTGGCACGTAAGTACAGGCTTTCCCCAGGTGTAACCCAGCCTGGCCTGTGTATGTCTTCCTGCTCTTTCTTAGTGACTGAGTAGATTTTGAAAGAAAAAGACCATTAGGATGCCACTGGTTTGGTAAAGCTCCTGTCAACACGTTGTGCTTAAAAAGGGGGTGTCTGTAGGCAGGGGGGTGCGGGCAGCATTTGCAAGGGAAGGTGCAGGGGTTCCCTTCCCTCCACGGGAGAGTCTGTGGCAGCAGAGTCTGTCACTTCCTCAGCGTGCTGGGTGAAACAGGACAGCTTTGAAAAGGCAGACGGGGAGGTGTTCTCAGAAGGCCTTCTAAAAACTCTGCAGTTCTCCCTGAATTCAGGGAAAGCTTCTTTTCTTCTAAATTTTGTCATTAAAGGATTTGACCCTTTACTGAGGACTAAAATATTGATTCTTTTTGCAATGAAGTGCAGACTCCAAAACAGTGAGTGTGTGCTCCTGAACCCCAGAGATGCTCCTGGGCTGTTTGACAGTAGAACTGCCACAGCCCCGGGGGATTTGGGGGAAGGTTTTCTGGGCAACAGTTTTCAGTAACTGAATGGGAATTGGTGCATGCAACTGATTTGGAAAAAAAAAGGACCTGAAGGAGAGGATACAAAAGGCTGCTTTAGCTGTTGGGAAGATCAGAACTACTGAGTGTTAAAGAACAATGTGCATTTTCTTAATCAAGTTTGTACTCATTTACTGGCAAAGCAGGCCAAAGCGTAGGCACAACCAAGAATATAGCCCTGCTCTCTTGCTGACAGTGTGGAAGAATTCTGTCTGCTGGAGGGATGTTGTGAAAGGACAATAATCTCTCTTTGGGTTGGCTTGTTCTGCGGGATTCACCAGCACAATCAGTTTTCTCACAGCATCTGGTTCATTTTCCCTTGCCCACTGCAGGTCACCTGATCCACGTGTTCCGAGGCGTTGATCCTGCCGTGAGTGACAAAGGAACCTTTGGCGTTCCCGGTGTTTAAGAATTGTGGAGCAAGCTGTGAGCTCGGCACGTGGCAGTAGAGTGTGGAGGGCCAGCTGGGGGGGGCTGAAAGAAAATCCATTTCCATGTCTGCTTGTTGTGGTTTGACACGGAAGGGGTTTGCTTGCAAAAGGTCCTTCTGGTTCTGATCAGAACCAATCAATTGTCTGGCTTGATTATTGGCAAGTTTGAAGCCACTTAGGAGTTTGACACGCCTCTGCAAATCACATTTTAAGATAGACAGAGCCGGGAAAGCTCTCTGGACTTGCGGCCATCAAGGAGGCAACTTGGGCCTCCGGGCCCTGTGGCCCTCAGGGCCGGGCCGGGCCCTGCTCGGTCTGGCCTGACCCGGGAGGCAGCCGCCCCCTCCTTGGCCCTGTTCTATCTGGGCCCCCCCAGCCCTGCCCCATGCAGGTAGAGCTGGGCTGGCAGCGGCCCCCCTTTACTGCCACGGCAGAGCTCAGCTCCAACTCCCCCAGCAGAGATCGTGGGACCGAGAGAGAGAAGAGAAGTTCCAGCTGGGCTGGGTGAGATTAACCCTGTTAGTGCTGTTAAGATTTCTTCAGAACAGATGGGCCTGAAAATGCTGATCCTCTCCCAGAGAGAAAGCAGAAAGAACCTGAAGAGACACCCTAAGGTGTAAGTCAGTAAAGATGGAAGGGCTGAAACCCTGAGAGAAAAGAAAGAGGAGATGCTTCAAACCTGGAAGCTGAAATTCTGTTGCAGGAACCCTTTGGGGATGAACTGGACTATTGGAGTCCCTGCTGTAATTTCATAGAGCATCGGAGGGGGGTAGAGCAATTGGGAGCTAAGGTGCCTCTGCATTTTCTCTCTTTATTCCTTTGGCTCCAGAGTGTTTGGACTCAGTTTTACCTTCACCTGGAGAGGTGTGCAGTACACCCGAAGTTGATTCTGCCTAGTGGGTGGGGGGCATGGTCCCACCTTCTGGTATGGACTGACACTTAGAATCTTTGGCTGCCTAGTGGGTGGGGGGCATGGTCCCACCCTTTGATGTGGACTGATCCACTGCTTGAACCGACCGTAGAAGGGAACCAGGAGGGGTCAGTGTGAAGATGACCCCAGTCCCTAGAGATGAAGATTGCTCCTAGAGGTGAGTAAAGAAGACCTTGCTCCTGAATGGCTCAGCCTTAAATTGACACCCCATGTTAGCTCAACTTGAAACCCTCGAAAAGCAGCTGTGGGGAAAGCGGTGATTTGAGGTTCGGGACTTTTTCACTGTAAGCAGAAACCTCCCAGGTGCCTGTTTTGCTGTGATATTGAACCCATAGGAGAGTTGTCTCAAGTGGGAATGTCTCCGTAAGGTCAGCAAGAAAGACTCAGAGACTCCTATCTCTTTATGTGAACTGAAAAGATTACAAAGGTGGTAAACTGACTGAAATCTTAAGGGTTGTTTCTACATTATCAGCATGGAAAAAGTGTGGGGAGGAAAAGTGTTCTAAAGGTTTAATCTGATTCTAACTTTTGTTTCCTTCTTTTAGGTCTGCTTATAAAATTCTTAGAGTCTTTTAAGTTTGAGCCTGTTTTGTTTTCTCCTAATTCTTATGTCACAGAGGTAAAATAAGCAAGTAAGAGATGATCTGAACCAAACCACTACACTGCTGCAGCAATAGCAAAGGCATCGCTGTGTAATACCTAATTTTACATTTCAGAGCTTTTAAAGAACTAAAAGCCCAGTTTTGCAGAGACAACAACAGTTGCTTGCTGACAGTAGCCAGGGTGGAATATGTCATTCCAAGCAATATGCAGCTCTGTTGAATTAGCCCATTTTACTTTAGCTGGAGGGTCTTGGCGTCTCATTGCTCTCAAAGGTTATGATTTCTCCTCAGTAGAGCTGGTTGTAGAGCTGTATAGAAAGAAGGTAAGAAGTGACAGGTAACTGCCTGTCCCTCACGCTACTGCCTGTCCACAGAGCACAGAACCAACCGCAGGCTCTCCTCTGGCTCCCTCTGCTCCTGGAGAAGAGGCCAAAGAGGAGCAAAATGTCCACATCCCTCCAGCAGTGCCCAGATGTGAAGCTGAACGTTCTGAGCCAGTAAGTGCCAGTTCTGCTTGGTGCTGTCTTTAGAGGAAATCAGAGCAGCAAGTTTCTGGCGGGCCAGCACTTGCTGTTGGTGGCTGCTGACGCTGAGTGGTCGAGTCCTGCCAGGACCCAGCGATTTCCCCCAGCCAGTGCCAGCTGGAACAGGGCCTTTGGCCTGTCATGTTTAGGCCCCAGCTTGCTGGGACTCCAGTAGGGGCAAACCTGAATCCTGAATGCTCTGTCCCCTGTCCCCAGAGGAGGGAGCCGTCTCAAGACACCGCTCTCAGCCTTGCCAGACACGTAGGGACACTGTGGCCTGGAGAGGCGTGTCCTGCTCCACAGTCTGGCCGAGCAGGCACAAAACCTGTTGATCTGAGCCCACAGGTTCTTTGGGGTGCTTTGTCCTCATGAGCTTCTTGGGTGGGCCTACCTGGGAGTATTTCTGAGGCACACTGGGGACGGGGAGCTGCTGCTTGAAGTCAGAGATAGTGGTGCCTTTGTTGCCAGGTTGTTCTTCTGCCTCTTGAGGCAGAGCAGTCAGGAGCAGAGCTGACAGGGGCTCTGAGTGTGCCCGTGGTTTTGCTTTTGGCAAGCTGCAAAGAGATGATTGTGCTGTCCATGGAGCAGTGTGGGGCCACTCTTCTCCCGTGTGGCAAAAGAAACAAAGTGTGTTGTTGGGAAGCCTTCTTCTGGGGCAACAACCAGAGGCTGCCATGCTTCTGCTGGTACTTTGTGTTGTGAAGTCTGTTTTTCCAAGTCCTTTTGAAAACTCCATTGGAGCCTAGAGTTGGGGCAAAGCTGCAGGTCCTTGACTGCTGTCTCGTAGTGCTTACACCAGGAAGGAGCTCTTGAAATTCTGGATGCTGTATTTGAAGTCCAATGTGCCACTTTGTGCCTGGGGAGCTGCGTGGCAGAAAAGGACGCAGGGGTGCCGGTCCACAGCAGCTGAACAGGAGCCAGTATGTGCCCAGGTGGCCAGGAAGGCCAAGGGCATGCTGGCCTGTGTCAGCAGTAGTGGGGCAGCAGGAGCAGGGCAGTGAGCGTGTGCCTGTGCTGGGCACGGGTGAGGCCGCAGCTGGAGTGCCGTGTCCAGGTCTGGGCCCCTGGGAAGCACCAAGACCTTGAGGGGCTGGAGCGTGTGCAGAGAAGGGCGAGGGAGCTGGGGAAGGGTGTGGAGCCCAAGTCTCATGAGGAGCTGCTGAGGCAGCTTTAGCCTGGAGAAAGGGAGGCTCCTGAGGGACCATCAAGCAGACTTACATAAATCTCTACATGACAGTGCTCACCACAAGGGCATCTGGAGGTGCCTAAAGCCCATCCCTCAAGGAAAGGAGAGACATGTTCCCCCGAGTGATCCCGAGCAGGCAGAGATGTTTCCCCCTCCCAACATGGTTATTTTTTCCCCTCAGAGGTGTTTTCTTCGTGCAGCCTCTTCTGCCCTGAAGCCCCCTGTTTATCCTTTAAAGCTTGGCCTGTCCTAAAGGTGTGCAACGATCCCATCCTCTGGATGGGGTTTGGTGACTCTGGTCATACATGCATTTCATGACACACGGTTTCCCTCATAGGCATCCCAAAGGGTGTGTAAGTTAATTTGTTAATGGGGCCTTCTGAGAGCCTCTGTTACTGCTGGGCAGAATTCTCAGCTGACAAAAGAGGGAGGAGAAGAAACACCTTGCTCCTCCTCCATGTACTGAGGTGGCCGTAGAGGCCCTCTGACCTCCATCTGAGGGTCTTTGTGCGCATCCTTATCTCCTGAATAATCCAGGGTTTGTACCAAGAGTGTAAATGTCAGAAAGGCAGGAATGGCAGTGCAGGCCTGAAGAGAACATGAACTCCACAAGTGTCTCTCACAAGGAGTCAGCTCACACAGGAAGCCACCTGCAGAGCCAGGGTGGGGCTGTGGGACAGGGCTGGGTGTCAGTGACTTCTGAAAGACAAACAGGACACGACAGAAGAGGAGGGAGGTCCTCGGCAGAGCCTTGAGAAATGCCACACATTCCCTGTCAGCTGCCTAAGAATCTGCTGGAGCTTCACTCCCAGATGGACCCTGATTGTACTGCCAGTGTCACTTGGGAATCTGTGCCTCCCCATGGGCAGAGAAGGACCCAGGAGAGCAGCAGCACATTGCTTTGGGAATGTGTGAGCCCATCAGTCTCTGAGTGGTGCCTCAAAAATGTTTTATGGGAAGTTGAAGCCCGCCTTCTCTTGCTTTCTGTGCAGGTCCTCCTAGAGAAAGAGCATGAGCAGGTTGCTCTATCAGAGATGCTGTGCCA
>JACBWW010001756.1:0-11647 GCA_020086605.1 Lanius collurio
ATGGTATCTCAGCATATATTTATTTAATATCAATTAAAAGGAACAAGCAGAATACATACTGCTCTAATTAATCCTTGGTAAGCATTCCATGTTTAACAAGTGTCTAAGAGCAGTGGAGCAAGCTCAGGGAAAGCTACTGAGTGAAGAAAATGTGCTTTACCAAGTAAAAATCTCCAAGAAGGAATCAAAGTTGGGCAGGGCAGTGTGAAAAACAGAAAAGTACCTTGATTAAAATATACTTAAAAAAAAAAAAAAAAAAGAAAAAAGTAGTAAATTGCATCCTAGAGAATGGAGGGTTCCTAAAGATGGACTGTGTCAAAAGGAAAACATTTCTGGAAATCACTACTGGAGGTATCAGCAGTGTGTAGTAATTAGGATCAATGGCTTTTCAAGAGGCCTGAAAACACCTTGAAGAGTTCTCCTTTCTCCATCACCCCTTTAAAGTCCTTCTCTGAATGTGTTTTTTGCTCCTGCAATTATGCACCTCATTTCTTCCATCTGTGCCTTCCTGGGTGCTTAACTCTTAAGTGCCTCTTTCCTAAAATGTTTCTATCCTTAGATCAGCCTGTTAGGAAAACCTTCACCAAGTTTATGCAAACCCTCTCTCTTGATCTTCTTTACCTACAGTTCAAAATCAAATTTCCTTCCTATGTACCCACATTTTCTAAGCAGTGCTGGATCCAAGCAAAATAAAATTTCTTACTCTCATCCAAAAGTAACCCTCCTCATAGTGAAACACTGGCAAGCTCCTGGGGAAGGGAGACCATCACCCTCTGCTGTGTCCAGCTTCCTTCATCCCTCAGGAGTAGAGCATGGCTCCTGTTTCTCTCCCTCCTCTTGCCTGTGTTACATTCCTCTAAAGTAGGAAAGGAAAACCACCCAGCAACTTTATTTTAATACAAATTCAACCAGCAGGGCTGCAATTATGGCCATCCTTTTTAAGGTTTATCACAGGCAATTTTTTTCACAGCAGTTCCTTCTTCCCCAAGAGCTGGGGACAGGTGGGATCTCACCCTTACCTGGTTCAAAGGTGTCAGCTGGGGCAGAGCATCTCTTGGTGTCACACTCTACTTGTAGCTATTCCCATGGATTTTTGACTAACACCCACTGAGAGAACACCTAATCCCTCTCCCAGTTAAACTCTTGAAAAACCAGTGCCTTTCCTTTGGCTCTGAGAGCAGCAGGGTTTTGATTTCCAGCCACTTTGAATAGGATGAAAAAACCTGACCCTTTTCCTGACAGGATTTAAACTGTTCAGCACACAGGCAGGACTGTGCATGTGGCTCTGTGTCTGTGCTTCAGAAACACCTCTGCTGTGAGCCACATTCTTCAAAGTCCCCCAGAGATGCTACCGCTTCCCGTGGCAGCAGTTCCTTCTCACTTCCATCCCTGCTGCTCTCCTTCATTTATTTATTTTTTAATCAAAAGGCTCCTCACTGTGAATCCAGTGTCATTGCTGTACATCTGCCTGGCTGGCAGGTAAAGGCACCCTCACTGAATTTATCAGCTTTGCATTCACCATCAGGAGCACTGAGCCAAGAAACGCTGCAGTGCCCCTTAGAGCAACACACAGCTGATGGGGAGGAGCAAAGGGAGCAGCTTCTACATAATTCTCAGGGAGTTCTACCTCAAATCTACAAACAAATTTAACACACAAAGGAGCCCAAATTGTTCTAGTTTTCACACAGCTTATACAACTTCAAATTATTCCCCGAAGCTGCTTCTCACTGGCAGACACAGTCACGCCAGGGGGGACAGCCTTGCTTCTGAGCTACTTTGAGGGAAAAGCACTAATTTTAGTGGAGAAGGGCTTGAAATGGAAATAGGGAATCTGTTTTGTTAATGGCTATAAAAAGCCTAGGAAAGCAACCTGCTGGTCCAACATGTGAGAGTGGGATGTTGCCTGTTGGGGGGAAGTCTATTTTTCCTCCTTTGTTTTAAAAAAACATCAGTGCGAAGAGAATCAGGCAGTTATGGGCAGTAGGTGTTGGCAGAACCTACTCAAGAAGAAATGAAGTCCAAGGAATTTTCCTGCCTCTTCCAGCCATCTTTGATTCACTAAATGTTCTCTTTGATACTGCCATAGCAATTGAATGCATTTTCCAGCACTTCATCATAGGCCATTAAGCCACCTCTCAGCAGTACTGACTTCCAGACTCATTTTCTTTCTTTTCAAAACTGCAGCTCCTGCTCCACCTGGAACACCCCCAAGATCCTCCCTGCTTGCCTGGGCTTCTCCCCTGAGTGACTGTGCAGCCTCACATTGCCCATGTTCTCCTCATCACTCATTGCTTGCATCTCAGTTCTCCCAGGTGACCTTCATGCCACCAGCCCTGTCCCTGGGCCAGACTCTTCACTCATCCTGGCAAGATGCAGAGACATAACAAATAGAAAGCTATGGCACTGAATGCCTGAGGCCACTTTTTAATGCATGTAGGTTTTTAGATGTTCTCTAACTAAAGTCATATGTTGATACCTCAGGAGAACATTTGACTCAGAGGCTCAACAGCAGTCATGACAGGCAGGGGAATGATTGGAGTTCAGCGGGCTTTGGAAAAATTAGGTTATCTGTGGAAGCTTCTAAATGTAGGCTTAGGCTCTTATGGAAATCTTGAGCTCTTCAAGACATCAAGCTACTCAAAAACACCACACACCAAACTGCTATTTGACCATTACATTGTTACTTCTGCTTTTCCAGGATGCGATGTTTTTCCCAAACAGGACTTTATCCAGCACATTTCTCCTTCTAAATTCAGAAGTTGCTGTAAACACCAAAGAATTATCATCTCAGTCCAAGAGCAGCACGTGTCCCACCAGCACTCCAGCACTGCAGAGGAGAGGGCACTGAGGCACTGCCAAAGCCTTGGCACCACCCTCCTCCCCAGCTTGCTCTTGCAGACTGTATTAATTTTTGAAAGAGCCAAATTGATTTCTTGTTTCATTCTCTCTAGCGGTAATGAACAAAACAGCTGCATGGCAGGAATGCTCTCCTCCTATTATAGTATCTTAAAAAGCCATTAATTCCTATATTTCCTGTCTATAGTGAATGGACAACAGTCACTGCTGAACTCAGGCAGTTGCCCAGCAGCTGAAAGGCAGGAGTAGGACAAATTCTCTTCAGTGTTCTCAGATCACAGATCCACAGAAATCCCTGAAGAAGATGATCCTGGATGGGATCTAAAATCAAAACTATAGTTCAAATGGTTTAAAATATTCCTCACTTATTCCTCCATGTGGCTGTTGTGACGTAGCAACCACTGCCTTACCCACTCTGCTTTGGCAACCCAGGATGTCACTTCATGAAGGCATTCAGATTAAGAATAGTAATTGACCAGATCTAAAGTACATGGACACTTCCTCTGGCACCAATACTACCTAAAAGCTCACTTAACAATCATCCATATCTTCATGAATCATAACAAAGGGTTTCTGAAGGCCACCCCCAGTAAAGCCATGATGTGCTAGACCAGAAGAGCCTTCTTAGTCCTTCCTCTGTATTTTCTTCTAGCCCAGACAGCATTTTCCTTTAGTGAGGGTGTCTTTACCCCAGCATAAGGTCATCCTTACAGGCCGTGGGGCTCTTTGTAACAGGGACTGAAAGTTCACTGGAGCCTTTGACACCATAAACCAATGTGCTATACTACAGGTGCCTTGCTTTGTGTCTCAGAAAATATTTCAAAAACATTTTAAAAACCAAAACACTCATAAAAAATACTTCAGAACAAGCTGCCAAGAGCTTGGACATGAAGTTTGACAGCCCAGAAATGGGAGTGGAGAAAGTTGTCTTTGAACCTTTAAGACCAGTAAACCCATTCATTTAAGTTTTTCAAACACATATTTAAAACACATTGAAATTAATGAACTAATATTTCTAATTAACAAGGTGGGAAAATATTCTCATAGAGTAACCCAGTTTTCTTCATGCCTTCACCAGATTTACACTAACAAAACCACCTGTGAGCATCTTCTACCTTACATTCTTCAAACATAAGACAGGCACTGGGGTGGAATTGGGGCTCAAGGGTGCCTGCAGGGGGAAGCAGCTCCTTCCTAGCCCAGATCCCAAAAGTGCACAAGAGTGCACAAAGACTGCAGTGCCCAAAGAAGACAACTTTGCTCTTCTGATGACAAACAGAAAGATGAGTTTTCCTTTCATCTGACAGCCCAGCCTTGCCAAGGGAAAGGCTCCTTCTGCCTCACATTTTGGATGGTCTCTTGCAAGCTTTCAATTGCTCTCTGCAATTACCTGACAAGAGGCTCTAGTGAGGTGGGACCTGGCCTCCTCTCCTGAGTGATAGGACAAGAAGAAATTACTTTGAGTCGTGCCAGATTTAGATTGCACATTAGGAGAATTTCTTCACTGGCCAAGCACTGGAACTGGCTGCTCAGGGATGTGGTGGAATCACCACCCTTGGAAGTGTTCAAGAACCATGTCAATGTGGAGACTGGGGACATGGTTTAGTGGTGGACTTGGTAGTGCTGGGTTAATGGTTGGACTGGATGATCTCAGAAGTCTTTTTCAACCTTAATGATCCTATGAATCTTTTGGCCCGTGGAGAAGCAGCCCAGAGGTGCCTGCACTCCAGATGTTGTAGCATCTAGGAGGGCAATTTTAGTCGTAAGAGCTGTCAAAGCAGCATCTTAGCACAAATCTTTTTCATAATGAAAGATATTAGCACTTACAAAGTTCTTAATATCTATGCAAAGAAACCTATAAATAATTCATTTACTCCATATGCATCTGCATAATTTGAAATGCATCAGTGCTTTTATCAATACAGTGCAATGGATTTACACTGCAGAGAAGAGGTTTGAGGGCATTTGGGCTATCTAAGTATTGTTGATCTGAGCATTATTACTGAAGGTAAACGGAAATAAATTACCTCAGTTACTACACGATGCTTTTTTCAGCATGGTAAATAAAACTTATTAGTTCTAGGTCATTAAATTCAATATTAGAATTTAAAAGAAATTCTATGATGTTATTAGCAAAACATGCAACAGAACATATGTGCTTCAGTATTAAAGATAAAAGAATTACTCTTTTATATTTAGATATTAGTTATTAGTGTGTTTTTCAAAGGGACTTTTGAGATAAAAGCCCAGCTGCCATTCTCAGAGGCGAGCTGGGCACACCATGGTCCTGGCTCTCACTGAGTGGCAGGCTTCCAAATAACTGAGACATTTCTGAAAATGTCATTTGGAGCCTCTTGCTAATTTATTCATTATTCCTCTTCACATAAGAATAAATATTATTTTTTCCAATATTGCAGGTAAAGTGAGAAGGCAGAGACCATAGAGTGAAGGGCTTGATTTTCACATTTTTTTAAGTTCCTGTGGCCCTAAATGTGTCCTTTGGTGTCCTGTACCTCACTGCTTGAATATATTGTGGTCTTCACTTCAACCTTTATTCTTCCCATTTGGCTACAAATTCTCTGCAAGGATCGTCTCCCTGTTTCTGGCCAGTGTCTAGCACAAGGAAAATTAAAACCTCCAGTCACCCATTTAATCACCAGCCCAAAATCCTGACAAGATCCACTGCAAAATACACTGTCTTGCAAGATGCCAATGGCAAGGCTGGAAAAACATCCCCTAAGAAGTAAGGAATGACACGTTGCACCCAATCCATCACAATAACCTCTGTCGGGATATTAGAGGCTGCTCTGATGCTTTTTTCTAACTAAAACAGCAGCCAAGTACTTACAATGTGGGCAAAATGTATTTGCCATTAAGTAAAAAGACAGAAGATCAGCATAAATCTCCACAAGTGGCACATGCAGTTCAGTCTCCACTGTTTTCTTTTGCATTGTGCTCCCTCCCCATCAGGCAGGAGCACTCCCAGGATGCTGAGGGTCAGATTCCCAGCTGGCAGGAAGCACTGCAGCTCAAAAGGGCCACAAAACCAGAATGCACAACTGAACTGGCTTCTCAGGGCAGGTCTAAATAATGACTGTGAGTTATTGTTTGTAGGAGAAATCAGATGAGCAAGCTGCTCTTCAGCACAAAACAACAACAAATTTCTTTATTCTGCTTTTTGTCAAACATTACAAGATCATTATGGCATCCCATCAAGCTTTTCAGAAACCTGAGCTGAAATACTCTGTGAGAGAAATTACAGGAAAAGCCCAGTAATTGTGAAGTTTAATTACGAGGTAATGTGGTGCTCATGAGCAGAACTGCTGAACAATTAGGGACTAGACTAATGAGTAGGCCACCTGTCAGCTGGGAGAGGGCTGAAAAGGCTGCCACTGGCCAATCCTGATGGGCTATGGAGTGGGATAGGGAACAAGGAAACATTCAAATACTACATTTAAGATACACAGTATGAAAAGAGCCCCTGAATGAAGCTCATATGCTTGTTAAGTATATGGACAATGTAACTGTAGTTGTACAGGAATGGGAAGTTCAGCAGAGTGAGAGGCACGGAGAAATGAGGAGAGGAGCACAGGAGAAGGTGTGAGATGAGTGGGGCTGGAACAGAGGCACAGCTCAGATTATTTGCACTTGGACTACCAGGCAAGGGGGTGCCAATTAACCACCAGCAGAACCCAAACCTTCCTGTATGTCACTACTTTACACCTACTGTAGTACAACATGTATGCTATGCTGTCTTGAATAACAAAACCTTCACAATAGAGTCAGCATGTACTCACACTACAGGGAAATCTTTACCAATAGCAGTCCCTGGAAGTGAAACTGGAAATAAACTCTGGAGCAGTCCATTCTAGTCACAGAGTCATAGAATCACAGAATGGCCTGGGTTGGAAGGGACCTTGGAGATCATACAGTTCCAGCCCTCTGCCACGGACAGGGACACCTTCCACTAGACCAGATCCAGCCTGGCCTTGAACACTTCCAGGGATGGGGCATTCACAACTTCTCTGGGCAACCTGTGCCAGGGCCTCACCACCCTCACAGTAAAGAATTTATTCCTAATATCCAATCTAAACCTACTCTTAGCCAGTTTGAAGCCATTCCTCCTTGTCCTGTCACTACAGGCTCCAGGAATGCCTCGCTCCTCTCTGGATCGCTCTTGATGGAGCCAAAGACAACAGTGGTCAGAGCAGTAGAAGACACATGCTAATTAAATTATTCTTTCCTCTCCCTAAACCATTAGATAAAAATGCAAACTGGAATTTGAAATTACAGTGGCACCACAAAAATTCTAACATGTTCAAATGTACAACTTTGCCACATCTCTAACTTCGTGCAAGTAAATTTAATTGCAATTCCCATTTTAAAAAATGCAAACATATCCACAAATGAGCCAAAGCCTGTAATCTTTACACTGAAAGTGTGGTTATGTCAGCTTTGAGACTGGTTCTTTTCTTTTGTCTTTCCTCCTTTAAAATCAATAGAATGACACAAAGCTGTTGATTAGAAATATGTTATTTTCCCACATGCCCATTGAGAAAATAGTAAAACATGAGCTCATCCCATAAATTTCGTGGAAATTTCAGCATATGTTTAAGTATCACCCTGAATATAAATATTTTATTTATTGCAACACTTTCTCTAATATTTACTCAAGATAAAGAAAAGACTTTCCTCATTCAGAGAGTTTCCATCAGTCCCTTGCTTACTGGCAAGGACAAAGATATTTTACTGACGAATTATTCTGGGAGCAGATCCCTCAGATGATTCAAATGCTCCTAAAACATGCATCGTGCTTCTTCTTTGTCCACCAAGCTCCTCTCTTCTGCAATAATGTAGAGAGAAGGGAAGGAAATAGAGCTTTGATGAGCCAAGGAGACTGAATTTTGCAGAGCTCTGAATGACTGTGATATTTTGCTGCATGATTAACAGGGGAGGAAGGGGCAGAAGGACACAGAACAGCTACTTGTATTTTAACAACTGTGTGGATCCCTGCAAAGCATCAGCTAGGTTTGGGAGCTGACATCCAAATTTAAATAAGGTATTTTAAATTAAGCATTTTTTTTTTTTTTTTGCTAAGGCATTCCAGCAATCTTGTTATACTAAGTTAATTAGTTTGGCTTTGGTATTTTTGGAGTCTTTCATTTGCATACTGAAAACTAAGAGACCAAAAACAACATGTGCTTAGGAATCTGGCTACCAGTCTTTCATCTTAATCACAATTTCACTGCCTAGCCAGCTAGAGAAAGCTGTGAAAAATCCAACTGTAATACAGAAAAGCAATTAATGTTGTAAAATGGCTTTGGGCCCTTGGATGAATGACATTATAGATCAGCATCTTGCCCTTAAGTGCAAAGTCACCCTTGGGTAAATCTGCACGGTATCTGTTGGCTTCATAAAATTCCTTTGGATGTATTAAAATCAGTGTAAGTGTTTGTCCATATCAAAGCAATAGAGGAAGTAATTCTAAAATTTCTGAGTATGTTTTCACAATACCTCTTTGTGTTTTGTCTCTTACAGAAACAATATTTTAGTAATTTCAGATCTGGCAAGACTGCACTGAAGTCGGTGAGGGTACATGAGAGGACAGACATGGTTTTTAAAACAGTCAAGAAGTGAGTCTTAATAAAAGTTTATATGGCTTTGGTATTTGACCATAATTGAAACAGCAAAGGAAATGCTGATTTTTTCACAGCAGACTGCAGTTTTATGGAAAACAAGCCTTATGTCCACATTAAGTGATGCTCATCAGTGGGGGCGAATGATACCCAGCTCTGTGGCAATACTTCCTTCTCTGTTCCTGCAAAAGTTTACTTAACTCCTTCTCTTTGCCTCCATTATGCTCTATTTGCTACACACCAGCAAATAAAGAAAATAGCAGTCAAGGTCTCAATAAAACACCTTTTCTTTGATTAGGGTCATCAGGGATATCCATGCTAAAAGGAAAAGGATGCTAGACAAAAAATCCTGAACTGCAATGCAGCTAAATTTCCATTATCATCATTTCCAGAAAGTGGTTGTGGGGAGCACCATTCCCACAGAGAACACAGCCTGGAAAGAGCTCCTGAACTTTGCAGGTGTGTTTGTGAAGGTGTTTATTGTCTGCAACAGCTTTCCCCTCTACTTGAGTGGGTGGCAGAACTTGCAGCTGGGGAATGTGTTAATTCAGCACTACCCTTTAACACTCTCTCTTTTCATTACAGGTATTAAAATTGTTCCCAATGGGCACAGCAGACAAGGAAAGCTAAACACAAGGAAGGACTTGATCCAGTTCCCCATTAAATTCAAAAAGAAAAACTAATAACTTCCGTGATAATAGGAGTTGGACTGGAACTCACACGAACAGCACACCACAAATCATTTTATTCTCACCAAAGCTCATTCTGACTGCAGCAATTTCCAGTGAGAGCTGGAATCTACATCCTCCAAAGTAGCTCCACTCCAGCAAATCCAACATGCATTAATTCAAGTATTATTTGGTTTTCCTCTGACTGGAAAATGTAAGGCAGCAGAGAATAAAAAGAGCACCTGGCTTGTGTGCAAGCCCCAGCCCAGCTGCTGCTGGACCACTGTTTTCCTGTTGTTTAGCATTGCTTCACCTCTCTGCCAGGAAAAAATGGATTTGATGAGGGAATATAAACCTCCAGTTTTGTTAATGGTAAAATAATCACTGATGGTGCTCCAGCCACTCCTTCCAACCATGTGTTGCATCACTTACTAAGTCCTGAATGCTCTTGGAGAAGAAGGCTGTATTTTTCTGTGCCTATCTATGAGACCACTGGGCAGCCCTAGATAAAAGGTTAAAACAGTGGTGTTTGCATGTTTAACAGGAGGAAAACTGGAATAGGAATTTGAAGGCTGAGAACAGGGATTTGAGGATGATTCTGAACAACCAGCTCTAACAGCAGGAGCAGGGAGTTGGACAAGATGATCTCCAGAGGTCCCTTCCAGCCTCAACCAGTCCTTGATTTTTTAATTTCAGGAGCAACATAAAGAACTGGAGGAATTAAGAAGGACATTAAAAAAGTAATGTCCAGGGAGCAAGAAAGCAAAGAAAAGATACTAAAAAATGCTCAAAACTCACCAGTTATCCATTTAGCCTCTGGGTCATGAATCTTGAAATCATCACTGAAGAGATCTTCCACTGTTATCTTCTTCTTCTGAGACAAGCTGTTATCTTCAACTGTAAAACATTCAAAAATAAACCACCATTAATTCAACTTTGAAATGTATCTGAAAGTGCAGCAAGTGTGGATAGTGACATGCAATATTTCATTTGGAAACAGTCCAGATTAAGCTTTCTGTCACACACAAATCCCTTCCCACTGTCAGTATTATAAAAGGAGCACCTAAAGGTTCACTAACAGAACTCTCTTTGTTGTGTATGCCCGGTCTCAACAACTACAAGAACACTAAGAAGTGGTCTAAAACACACAATTTCAGACATAACATGATCAAAAAGGAGCATAAGTCATGCAAACATACCTGTAGGTGTCATATTCGACGACTAAATACTGAAACATTCCTGAAATCATGAGCTACATTTTTAAAAGTATTTAAAATGGCAAATTTTTTACAGTTTATATTTTTATTTCCTTAATAGATGTCAAATAAACCCATAGTTGGAAAGGTGTTTAACCTTATAAGGGCTCATACAGATTACTTCAGAAATTCATAAAAGAATTTCTGTGAGAATCAGCCACTAGGCTGCAGAAATATTTTTGAAAAGTCTGTGAGACATAACCCTAAATCCTTAGGTGTTGCATAGCTGGCCCATACTAATTTCAATTTTTAGTGAAAGGATGTACTGTTTCATTTGTAAACATGGCAATAATAAAAGCTGAGAATTTTAGAGGAAAACTAACAACTTTGAAAACCCAACACTTTTGATTAATATGTTCCCGCTTTACTTTTCTCCCATCAACTGCAATGTTTTTTTGTTATGACAAGCAGTCACTCTCTATGAATAATTTGTTGTCAACATTCAATTTTTTGCTGAAATAATATTTTCATGGAAACCTTTCAGTCAGCTTTAAATACATTTGCTCTTTTAAAGAGAAGAGGAGGCCACATTCTGAGTATTTTCACAGCAGGAATGTGTGTTTCAGCATCTTTCCTCATGACAGTATCCTCATGCCTGAGGCTTACTGGCAGCTTTAGCTATCTTTAATATTGTTTAGTGCTAAACTTACATGGAACACTTATGATTAGAAAAGTGGAATCAGACTCTGAAGACATTTATTTGTGGGGGAAAAAGTCTTCTTTGCTGTACTAAATTGAAGCCCCTGAGCTACCTGAGATGACAGAAAATTACCTTTGAACAATGTTTTGCTCCACTAAAAGGTGTTTCAGAACAAACTTTCATTTTTACCAAATTAAACTGTATTCTTCAATGTTCATATTTTCCCTAGTCTGGCTGAGGCTTCAATCACACTGTTCATTGTGGCTTCCAAATACCAAAACCCATCAATACAAGTCCTCAGCCAAATCCCTCTGCATGACAGCATTATGCCAAGGTATTCTGCATAATTTTATTTATTAAAATGGAAAATAGAGGTGACAAGGACCCCAGGAAATTGTTCCAATTAGTTTCCACCGTGGTGCAAGAACTGGATACCCAGGGAGGTCAGGAGAGGCAGAGCAGGAGCTCAGAGCCTACTCATAGCCCTGGGTTTGTGCCTGTTCCAGGAGCTGATCCCAAATGCCCTCTGGAGGAACACAGACACCCTCTTCCCCCCATGAGGGCATAAGGACAGGCAAAAGCAAACCTCTG
>JACBWW010001757.1:0-11639 GCA_020086605.1 Lanius collurio
GGTATTAGACCAACTGATACAACTGGACAAGGCAAACAGCACTCTTCATTTTGTGAACAGGACCATCCAAATCATGTCAGTAGCTGTCTGTTATATTTTTAAGGGCTGTCTGCTAAGCCAGACACAGCCCACACAAAACTGGTTACTCTACTGGGGGCAGAGGAAGGTTATCAAGAGCTGAATAAAAATGTGGGTGTTGAAAAGATGCAAGAGAAGAGGCAGTGGTGGTGGGGGGGAGGTATTTCATTGTATCACTGGAAGTTTTAGCCATTTCTCAGAGTATGACCTGCTGTCATACTCATGAAGATGTGAAGATCTTCAGCATTTGGCAGGTTTGGGCCTTTAGTGAAGATTTTCTTTTCATAATGGCAAGACATGACCATGATTTGATGTTGAACTATTGTATGCCTTTTCTAGAGAAGGTTTGGAAGGAGAACAGTGTGCCAGGGTAGAGGTAGCAGTATTCCTGTTTTCTTGAAAGGAGACCTAGGATGTAAAATATTTCACAGACTGTATCAGATCTCTCTGGTTGTTCTTATCAGTTCCTGTGATTAATGGAGGATATTTTTTTTCCACAAGTTCACATCCACAAATACAAAATTCAGGCTTTGTCAAAACCAGAATCTTATATGACACTTGCCAGTTTACTCATGCTAACTAGCTGAGCTGAAGGGCTGTGACTAAAGTCTGCAAGTTAAGAGCAAGCCCCTGGTTATTCGTTTTCTGACTGGGGGACATGTCCACCCCATTTCTGTGGTTGCCTCTGTGTGTGTGTGTGTTTGAAGACCCTTTTGGCTTCCACCAAGTTTATAATCAACTAGAAAAGATGAAAGAAGGGATGATTCTTCACCCAAGACAGATGAAGAATGGATACATAAGGTGATATTCACCTCACCTTTTTAGATAGTCACAAGTGGGGTGCCATGCCATATAATCATAGAATCACAATGTAGTTTGGATTGGAAGGGACCTTTAAAGATCATCTAGTCCAACCTCCCTCCAATAAGCAGGGACATCTTTAGCCAGGTAAGGTTGCTCAGTGTCTTATCCAGCCTGACTGGATATTTCCAGGGATGAGGCATTCACCACCTTCTTGGACAAGCTGTTTCAATTGTGTATGACCTTCATTTTAAAAACCCCCTCTTCCTTATTATCAATCTAAATTGTCCCATTTTTTTAGTTAAAAATTATTACCACTTGTCCTATTGCAACAGTCCCTGCTAAAAAGTCTGTTGCTGTCTTACCTATAAACCCTGCAGTAAGGTGTTTTGGGAGCCTCCTCTTCCCCAGGCTGAACAGCCCCAACTCAGCCTTCCTTGTAGGAGAGATGCTCCATCTCTTCAATCCTCTTCAGCAATGACCTAGCTGTGTGGGTTGTCCCAACAGCCCGTGGTGAGAAGAGGCAGGTTCACTTTATACACCACCACCTGCATCACCATTTCAGCTTTGAGCCTACCAGGGAGTGACTCTCCTACACAAGAGCTGAATAATGCCACCCTCAGTGACTTGTCCAGCTTAACACAGCTGTGGGAGAGCTGAAAACTGAGTCCCTTCAGGAACAAAGCCAGAATCTCCAGCAGCTGTCCTCTGTCCTGTTAGCCATACTTTCTGTCCATCACTTGCAGTAGAAGGTGCCAGTAACAGGTTTCTATGAACCTTAGCAAGTTCTGCTATAGATCTGAGCTCCCCAAATGTGGTAGGAAGCAAAGTCAATGTCTTCAGAGTTCAGTCTGCACACACAGTTTGGGAGAGGAAGAAGGACATCACTGCACAGACAGCCAGTTTTTCGGCTAGTAGATAAAAATTTACCATATTAGATATCTTGATGTTGGCATAAAATTGCTTCACATCAGACAGCTGAAACCGTACATGACACTTTGCATCTGGCTTGTTCCCCAGATCAACAGTGGGAACATGAACGGGGTGTTCCAGGAAATGCCCATAAGGATTTTCTCTTTTGTTTGTCATTGCTCATCTTTCTCTGTGGTTCATTTTCCCACTGTTCTCTCAGGAACTGTATGTGGTACAGACCATTCATATTACTTTAACTATAGGTTGCTGGGATCACAGCTGGATGAAATATTATTAGGGAAATGACTACATATTGTGGGTAGCTGTCAATGCTCCTGTTATATGTTGCTGAGGAGTTCACACAGAGCACTAAGCTGTGCATCACATATTATTCTTCACAAATGGATTGTCTGCACAGAGCATCTATTGCCTTGCACTTACAGTGACTGCAAAAATTGAATTATGCCAGTTTTCTGTGAAAATCAGGGAAAGGTCTGAATATTTTGAATGGTTGTTCTCTTCCTTTCATGGCTTTGAGGTGTGAGTCCTGTTTGTCTTTCTTTTATGGGAAAATATCTGTAGTTTACTGCAAAGTTGCTTGCTTTGACACTTATGTCAAGGGTGTGAACCTGAGCAGACAAGGCAAGCTGGTTTTTTGTATTCGGGAGTGTCTGAGGGCTGTTCTCCATTCCATTCTGCATGCAGGCAGATGGGGGTCCTTGGGTTAAAGAGTGACTTTGCACCCAGACAGGGCCGGCACAGAGGCAGGAGCCTGGTGGGGCTGTTGCTGGGTGTGTGTGTTCCCCAGCTGCCCCACTATCTGGCTGCATTCACGCTCATGCCGGGACTGTGCAGGGACACGGTGCCAGAAGGTGGCACTCCAGGTCCTCTAACACATGTCCAGGGCTGTGTTGATCCCCTCAACACACCTCAAAGGTGCCAGCGCTGCTGGATGTGTCGGTGCAGACACACCGGGGCGGGCTGAGAGCTGCTTATCTGCACAGGCTTCGAGTGCTGCCCTGGTTTGTTCCCCGCGCTGGGAAGCAAAGGTACATCCCAGAGCCCGGGGGTGCATCCGTGTGCCTCTGCTAAGCCGAGGTCTGAGCTCTCAGTGGGACCATCCTCCCTGCCTGCTCACATGCTCCCCAGCAGAGCTTTGGCCAGTGCCTTTAGCATTGTCCAAGCAATGCCTGGGCAGGGTTGGAAGCAGTGCCCTGTCCAGATACTCTCCTTACACAGGCCTTAGGTGCCAGGCTGGCTTGGTTTTGGAAAGGAGAGAGTTTCCCACTGCAGGACAGTCATGCTGTGATGCTTGTCCTCTGAGCCAATGAACCAGCCTGGCTCTTTTTAAATTCAGTGTTACATAGGGAACTGATAAAACTGCTGATCTTGCTTGTGTGTTGGGGAGAGTGACCCTGGCAAGTTGGTCTTGCTCTAACAAGCAGAGAAGTATAGAGATTTAAAAAGTAATTACAAAGCAGGCTACGGACTTGAAAGAATTAGTGGGCTATTAAAGATTTGAACTTAATAACAAGCTTGACTACTTCCCTACCAAAACACTGTTCCCATCCTCATGGCCAATTAGTGCTGCCACCTTTACACTCCAGTGCAATGGCCCCTGTCTTTCCCTCCCATGCTCTTCCTGACAGTGCATTCTCAGCTAACATAGACATCTCAATATTTGATCATCCTGCAGCCTTCCAGCACATTTACTGACTGGTCAGTTGGTGTAAACTGTCCCTCAGCTGTTGGTCTGGCATGTCAGTGCAAGGATCTCCTCCACCATGCAGACAGCTTTGCTGCTTGAGATTACAGAGGATCTCTGACTTTCTTGATCTGTATGGTTATTTGCTGGCTTATTAGACTGACTATGTAAGAGAAAAGAATATTTTTACTGCTGAAGTTCAGCAGTTCCTAGTTATGCATGTTCCTTGAGAACTAGAACGAGTTGTACCTATTCAGCACCTTGTTGTCACTGAATTTTTCAATTGCTATGATGCTTACAAAGTGCACATAGAGCTCACATAAATATTCTTATAATTTCCTGTTAGGGGTATGATGCAGATACTTCATTGTCAAAAAGTCTTTAACAACAGCCCTGATAATGGCTTAAATGATAATTTAACCCACACCCTTCCACTTGCCAAAGATGAGTGACTGAGTCTGGCTTACTGGAATGTGATTAAATGAAGTATCTCTGATAAATTTCTATATGTTTCCCTGGTAAGCAATTTTCACTTTGTTATATTACAGTAGCCAGTAGCCTTATGAAGAAAAGGAAAATATTTGTCCAGTAGGACATAATAAATTTCATTATAGACTTTAAATTTTCATGCATGAAATGTTTAAAGTGGAGCAGACTGATCTAAAACCACACTGGCCTTTCCTGAGCTCAGGAGAAGCTGCTTCATCTCCTTTCAAAAGTGCATGAAATTCCCTCTGCAGAGGAAGCCTGGTGGTAGACGGAAGCAATATAGATGTTGGCTGTGTTTCAAACCCGAGGAAAACCAACACCATCTGAAAGCCAGTATTATAAATAATTAGTTAGGATCATTTTTGATAAGTTGATTGTGCCCCATAAAAGAGTGATTGTGAAACCCACCGTATCCCCAGCAACTTGGACATAATCCAGTTTTTACAGTGGAGCAAGATTAAGTTAAATCACTTTTCCAAATAACCATCATTTGTTTGATTTGCTTTCATGAGGGCGTTTGGTTATGTCAGTGGTTGTCAGATGCAGACTGACGCTTGTGACGTCTTGTGCCTTTCAACTTGAGAAAGTCATATAAACTTTGTTGCCCTCCAGTTAGATGGAGCAATGGTCTTTTGAAAATGAATGAAATCCTGTAGCCCTCAGCCCTGAAATGTGATGCTTGGGTCAACCTTCAGTGTTGCAGGAAGTCTGTATGGTGATGTTTTATGCTGTAAACCTACCTTCCATATATTAAAGGCATACTGAGAGTGGTGCTTAAATAAAGAATGACTGAGAGCCTTTATGTGCAGCTGCTTTCTGACTTGCTGAGGAAAATTTTTATAAAAGACACTTAGGCTTATATACAGACATCATCTAGTGGTACTCAGAAGCACAAAAGTTGGCTCATGGCGCTAAAAGGTGAGAGGGGTTTGGTTTTGAGAACTACAAGCTAAATCTACTCATAAAATTTTAGTCTGGCCATACTTTTCAGTGGATGAGCATTTTCTGTGCATGAGTTTTCATGGTCCAAAGATTTTTCTTATTAAGGATGAATACTGTGGCATTCCAGGAGGTGCATGCTTCCGGGAAGGATGTGACTCAAATAAAAATAAAAGAGAAAGCAAAATAAAAACTCATATGAAATGAAAAGTTGGTATCTCAAAAGCCTCAACAAAATACAGCCACCACTTCATATTAAATAGAACCCAGAATAAAACACAGTCTTCCAGATAAAAAACCTTTTGCTTCAGGGGAATATATTTTTGTAATAAATGAATAGAATCTAGGAGATTTTGTGAAGAATAATTTTCAGTGAAGAAGCAAGTGTTTTTATTTAATTTTCAGCAGCTGACATCTAATTCAGTCCCCTGATGCCACCTGAGTCCTTTTGTCACTACTGAAATACAACTAATCACTCATGATGATAACGATGATAACAATTTATATGCTGTAAAATTTCATATTAATCAAAGTGTCGACATTTTTTCCAGTATTGCTTGAGCTTAAGCAAAACCAATACATTTTTCCTCATAGACCCTCCATCAGAATTTCCTTTTTATGAAAGAAAAGAAAAGAAAAAGAAGAAAAAAAGAAAAAAACCCCAAAACACAAAGACCCATGAAATTTTTTTGCAGAGAAGCATTGAGATTTCCAGATCAGCAAATTTGTGTCTTGAGGCTCTTGAAATGTGGGAGTTCCAAGTAAAGTTTTACTCCAAATGTTGTCTGGGGACTGTACATGGATGACTGCAACACATTCGTTTTGCCTTTATTATTCTTGCACTGTAACCTGACTTTGGTTCAGGAAGAGGAAACCCATGACCTTTCACTGATTGGCTTCAATTAAGGCCATGGATTTCCTCTTCCTGAACCAAAGTCAGGTTACAGTGCAAGAATAATAAAGGCAAAACGAATGTGTTGCAGTCATCCATGTACAGTCCCCAGACAACATTTGGAGTAAAACTTTACTTGGAACTCCCACATTTCAAGAGCCTCAAGACACAAATTTGCTGATCTGGAAATCTCAATGCTTCTCTGCAAAAAAATTTCATGGGTCTTTGTGTTTTGGGTTTTTTTTCTTTTTTTCTTCTTTTTCTTTTCTTTTCTTTCATAAAAAGGAAATTCTGATGGAGGGTCTATGAGGAAAAATGTATTGGTTTTGCTTAAGCTCAAGCAAAACTGGAAAAAATGTAGACACTTTGATTAATATGAGGTTTTACAGCATATAAATTGTTATTATCGTTATCATCATGAGTGATTAGTTGTATTTCAGTAGTGACAAAAAGACTCAGGTGGCATCACAGGACTGAATTAGATGTCAGCTGCTGAAAATTAAATAAAAACACTTGCTCCTTCACTAAAAATTATTCTTCACAAAATCTCCTAGATTCTATTCATTTATTACAAAAATATATTCCCCTGAAGCAAAAGGTTTTTTATCTGGAAGACTGTGTTTTATTCTGGGTTCTATTTAATATGAAGTGGTGGCTGTATTTTGTTGAGGCTTTTGAGATACCAACTTTTCATTTCATATGAGTTTTTATTTTGCTTTCTCTTTTATTTTTATTTGAGTCACATCCTTCCCGGAAGCATGCACCTCCTGGAATGCCACAGTATTCATCCTTAATAAGAAAAATCTTTGGACCATGAAAACTCATGCACAGAAAATGCTCATCCACTGAAAAGTATGGCCAGACTAAAATTTTATGAGTAGATTTAGCTTGTAGTTCTCAAAACCAAACCCCTCTCACCTTTTAGCGCCATGAGCCAACTTTTGTGCTTCTGAGTACCACTAGATGATGTCTGTATAGAAGCCTAAGTGTCTTTTATAAAAATTTTCCTCAGCAAGTCAGAAAGCAGCTGCACATAAAGGCTCTCAGTCATTCTTTATTTAAGCACCACTCTCAGTATGCCTTTAATATATGGAAGGTAGGTTTACAGCATAAAACATCACCATACAGACTTCCTGCAACACTGAAGGTTGACCCAAGCATCACATTTCAGGGCTGAGGGCTACAGGATTTCATTCATTTTCAAAAGACCATTGCTCCATCTAACTGGAGGGCAACAAAGTTTATATGACTTTCTCAAGTTGAAAGGCACGAGACGTCACAAGCGTCAGTCTGCATCTGACAACCACTGACATAACCAAACGCCCTCATGAAAGCAAATCAAACAAATGATGGTTATTTGGAAAAGTGATTTAACTTAATCTTGCTCCACTGTAAAAACTGGATTATGTCCAAGTTGCTGGGGATACGGTGGGTTCCACAATCACTCTTTTATGGGGCACAATCAACTTATCAAAAGTGATCCTAACTAATTATTTATAATACTGGCTTTCAGATGGTGTTGGTTTTCCTCGGGTTTGAAACACAGCCAACATCTATATTGCTTCCGTCTACCACCAGGCTTCCTCTGCAGAGGGAATTTCATGCACTTTTGAAAGGAGGAGACGAAGCAGCTTCTCCTGAGCTCAGGAAAGGCCAGTGTGGTTTTAGATCAGTCTGCTCCACTTTAAACATTTCATGCATGAAAATTTAAAGTCTGTAATGAAATTTATTATGTCCTACTGGACAAATATTTTCCTTTTCTTCATAAGGCTACTGGCTACTGTAATATAACAAAGTGAAAATTTCTTTCCAGGGAAACATATAGAAATTTATCAGAGATACTTCATTTAATCACATTCCAGTAAGCCAGACTCAGTCACTCATCTTTGGCAAGTGGAAGGGTGTGGGTTAAATTATCATTTAAGCCATTATCAGCGCTGTTGTTAAAGACTTTTTGACAACGAAGTATCTGCATCATACCCCTAACAGGAAATTATAAGAATATTTATGTGAGCTCTATGTGCACTTTGTAAGCATCACAGCAATTGAAAAATTCAGTGACAACAAGGTGCTGAATAGGTACAACTCGTTCTAGTTCTCAAGGAACATGCATAACTGGGAACTGCTGAACTTCAGCAGTAAAAATATTCTTTTCTCTTACATAGTCAGTCTAATAAGCCAGCAAATAACCATACAGATCAAGAAAGTCAGAGATCCTCTGTAATCTCAAGCAGCAAAGCTGTCTGCATGGTGGAGGAGATCCTTGCACTGACATGCCAGACCAACAGCTGAGGGACAGTTTACACCAACTGACCAGTCAGTAAATGTGCTGGAAGGCTGCAGGATGATCAAATATTGAGATGTCTATGTTAGCTGAGAATGCACTGTCAGGAAGAGCATGGGAGGGAAAGACAGGGGCCATTGCACTGGAGTGTAAAGGTGGCAGCACTAATTGGCCATGAGGATGGGAACAGTGTTTTGGTAGGGAAGTAGTCAAGCTTGTTATTAAGTTCAAATCTTTAATAGCCCACTAATTCTTTCAAGTCCGTAGCCTGCTTTGTAATTACTTTTTAAATCTCTATACTTCTCTGCTTGTTAGAGCAAGACCAACTTGCCAGGGTCACTCTCCCCAACACACAAGCAAGATCAGCAGTTTTATCAGTTCCCTATGTAACACTGAATTTAAAAAGAGCCAGGCTGGTTCATTGGCTCAGAGGACAAGCATCACAGCATGACTGTCCTGCAGTGGGAAACTCTCTCCTTTCCAAAACCAAGCCAGCCTGGCACCTAAGGCCTGTGTAAGGAGAGTATCTGGACAGGGCACTGCTTCCAACCCTGCCCAGGCATTGCTTGGACAATGCTAAAGGCACTGGCCAAAGCTCTGCTGGGGAGCATGTGAGCAGGCAGGGAGGATGGTCCCACTGAGAGCTCAGACCTCGGCTTAGCAGAGGCACACGGATGCACCCCCGGGCTCTGGGATGTACCTTTGCTTCCCAGCGCGGGGAACAAACCAGGGCAGCACTCGAAGCCTGTGCAGATAAGCAGCTCTCAGCCCGCCCCGGTGTGTCTGCACCGACACATCCAGCAGCGCTGGCACCTTTGAGGTGTGTTGAGGGGATCAACACAGCCCTGGACATGTGTTAGAGGACCTGGAGTGCCACCTTCTGGCACCGTGTCCCTGCACAGTCCCGGCATGAGCGTGAATGCAGCCAGATAGTGGGGCAGCTGGGGAACACACACACCCAGCAACAGCCCCACCAGGCTCCTGCCTCTGTGCCGGCCCTGTCTGGGTGCAAAGTCACTCTTTAACCCAAGGACCCCCATCTGCCTGCATGCAGAATGGAATGGAGAACAGCCCTCAGACACTCCCGAATACAAAAAACCAGCTTGCCTTGTCTGCTCAGGTTCACACCCTTGACATAAGTGTCAAAGCAAGCAACTTTGCAGTAAACTACAGATATTTTCCCATAAAAGAAAGACAAACAGGACTCACACCTCAAAGCCATGAAAGGAAGAGAACAACCATTCAAAATATTCAGACCTTTCCCTGATTTTCACAGAAAACTGGCATAATTCAATTTTTGCAGTCACTGTAAGTGCAAGGCAATAGATGCTCTGTGCAGACAATCCATTTGTGAAGAATAATATGTGATGCACAGCTTAGTGCTCTGTGTGAACTCCTCAGCAACATATAACAGGAGCATTGACAGCTACCCACAATATGTAGTCATTTCCCTAATAATATTTCATCCAGCTGTGATCCCAGCAACCTATAGTTAAAGTAATATGAATGGTCTGTACCACATACAGTTCCTGAGAGAACAGTGGGAAAATGAACCACAGAGAAAGATGAGCAATGACAAACAAAAGAGAAAATCCTTATGGGCATTTCCTGGAACACCCCGTTCATGTTCCCACTGTTGATCTGGGGAACAAGCCAGATGCAAAGTGTCATGTACAGTTTCAGCTGTCTGATGTGAAGCAATTTTATGCCAACATCAAGATATCTAATATGGTAAATTTTTATCTACTAGCCGAAAAACTGGCTGTCTGTGCAGTGATGTCCTTCTTCCTCTCCCAAACTGTGTGTGCAGACTGAACTCTGAAGACATTGACTTTGCTTCCTACCACATTTGGGGAGTTCAGATCTATAGCAGAACTTGCTAAGGTTCATAGAAACCTGTTACTGGCACCTTCTACTGCAAGTGATGGACAGAAAGTATGGCTAACAGGACAGAGCACAGCTGCTGGAGATTCTGGCTTTGTTCCTGAAGGGACTCAGTTTTCAGCTCTCCCACAGCTGTGTTAAGCTGGACAAGTCACTGAGGGTGGCATTATTCAGCTCTTGTGTAGGAGAGTCACTCCCTGGTAGGCTCAAAGCTGAAATGGTGATGCACATGGTGGTGTATAAAGTGAACCTGCCTCTTCTCACCACGGGCTGTTGGGACAACCCACACAGCTAGGCCATTGCTGAAGAGGATTGAAGAGATGGAGCATCTCTCCTACAAGGAAGGCTGAGTTGGGGCTGTTCAGCCTGGGGAAGAGGAGGCTCCCAAAACACCTTACTGCAGGGTTTATAGGTAAGACAGCAACAGACTTTTTAGCAGGGACTGTTGCAATAGGACAAGTGGTAATAATTTTTAACTAAAAAAATGGGACAATTTAGATTGACAATAAGGAAGAGGGGGTTTTTAAAATGAAGGTCATACACAATTGAAACAGCTTGTCCAAGAAGGTGGTGAATGCCTCATCCCTGGAAATATCCAGTCAGGCTGGATAAGACACTGAGCAACCTTACCTGGCTAAAGATGTCCCTGCTTATTGGAGGGAGGTTGGACTAGATGATCTTTAAAGGTCCCTTCCAATCCAAACTACATTGTGATTCTATGATTATATGGCATGGCACCCCACTTGTGACTATCTAAAAAGGTGAGGTGAATATCACCTTATGTATCCATTCTTCATCTGTCTTGGGTGAAGAATCATCCCTTCTTTCATCTTTTCTAGTTGATTATAAACTTGGTGGAAGCCAAAAGGGTCTTCAAACACACACACACACAGAGGCAACCACAGAAATGGGGTGGACATGTCCCCCAGTCAGAAAACGAATAACCAGGGGCTTGCTCTTAACTTGCAGACTTTAGTCACAGCCCTTCAGCTCAGCTAGTTAGCATGAGTAAACTGGCAAGTGTCATATAAGATTCTGGTTTTGACAAAGCCTGAATTTTGTATTTGTGGATGTGAACTTGTGGAAAAAAAATATCCTCCATTAATCACAGGAACTGATAAGAACAACCAGAGAGATCTGATACAGTCTGTGAAATATTTTACATCCTAGGTCTCCTTTCAAGAAAACAGGAATACTGCTACCTCTACCCTGGCACACTGTTCTCCTTCCAAACCTTCTCTAGAAAAGGCATACAATAGTTCAACATCAAATCATGGTCATGTCTTGCCATTATGAAAAGAAAATCTTCACTAAAGGCCCAAACCTGCCAAATGCTGAAGATCTTCACATCTTCATGAGTATGACAGCAGGTCATACTCTGAGAAATGGCTAAAACTTCCAGTGATACAATGAAATACCTCCCCCCACCACCACTGCCTCTTCTCTTGCATCTTTTCAACACCCACATTTTTATTCAGCTCTTGATAACCTTCCTCTGCCCCCAGTAGAGTAACCAGTTTTGTGTGGGCTGTGTCTGGCTTAGCAGACAGCCCTTAAAAATATAACAGACAGCTACTGACATGATTTGGATGGTCCTGTTCACAAAATGAAGAGTGCTGTTTGCCTTGTCCAGTTGTATCAGTTGGTCTAATACC